>JAPYZC010000791.1:0-25599 GCA_030522665.1 Ichneumoninae sp. A BG-2022a | reverse complement strand
CATACGTATTCAGAAAAATAAACGAATCATTTTCGTAAAAAAAAAGTTTTGTTGCCGGGTAATTTGTTAACCAATTAATTTTTTGATGAATTTGTTAATGACATTGTGCAATTATTATGATGCAAAATAAATCTTCTCAGTACCTTTAGTATACATGATTTTTTCAGGTTTTTACACCATCATGAAGTACTTGCAATTTTCTCTTATTGTTGTCGAACTTATGCGAAGTCAGCGCGCAGCGAGACTCCCTCCTTAAAGTACAGTGGCCGTTCTATCCACGAATTAAGTCGCTGTTCATAAAACTCTTTCCGGCAATGTGGGTGAGGAGTTATCCTTAATGGACAGGGAAGTAATTTGATACCGAAAACCGCCCCCGCTTCGTGGTAACATCCGAGGAGCGTGGAGCCGGAAAACGGATTCGTTTTTCGAGAGGCATCTCGCGAGCGTGTCATTTATATTCCGTAACATACAAAGCCGCGCAGCGGGCGTAACGGTGCACGAAGCGTGCGAGCAAGGGGAGGATCCGCAGGGAGCACAAAGCACGCGGCCACTTCGAACATAGCGAGCCATAGCGTGTATCGGGAAAATTAGCCGATGCACGTGAGGCCGAAGGCGAGCACGCACCATCTCGAAGAGCTTCGGCAGGGGCGCTCTCGCCATTTTCATCGCGATGTTTTGCGACGTCCGCACTCGTGTGCGCACCTGGGTATCCGTATTTTTATCAAAGAAAACATCTTCGTTGTTCGGAAACAAGCGTCGATGAAGGGAATTCTTCCGGGCTCTGCCGTTTCCCTTTGAAGTCCGACAGATTCACCTCTCGAGCTCGTTGCGGCATTTGGAAGGCTCGTAACATTGGCGCATCCGCACGGTAAAAAAAAAAGAATTTGTATAAAATTTAATTTAGCGAACTGGAAGTTTTTAGGCAAAAACTGGTATATTAAGTTTCATTTACAATTGTGACGAAAAAAATTATGTTCGGCATATTAAAAACATTGGAGATACTTTATTTTTAATGACTAATGACTAAAAGTACTTTAGTTTTTATACCTTACGTTCATCTCAATGAACAAGTAGCATATTAATTTTTCATCACAATTATGCAATGAATTGAATGTATCAGTTTTTGCATAAAAACTTTCAGTCCGCCACATTAAATTTACAATTTTTTTTTACATTGCGGTTTCACGAGGTCGAGACCGACATTGCTGCACAGTAGACAAAATTAGTTTGAAAATTAATTGTCCGTATTGGGAGTTTTTTTTACATAAACTGTTTCTGAAATTTCAAACGCATGTGCGTTGCAATTTTAAGGTAAAATTTGTACTTTTAATGGAAATTTTTGTAAATTTCGGGCACAAGATTTGTAATTTCGATATCTCGTATTTCAATTTTACGATGAAAGTACATTAATGTTCAATTGATGTAAGTGATGTAAGAAAATTTCAATTTCCAGTACAGTTCAATTTAACAATTTATTTTGACAGTCTACGTGTATCTCATCGCTTTTGATTCGAAGCATTTCCCATGTAACGCTCGCGAACCTGCCAATAGCTGTCGGAGATTCTCTCGACGGTAGCTAACGGCGAACCATCCTCTGTACTCGAAGCACCGAAGATGTGAAACGCGAATCCTCCACTCCAATTTCTGGTAATTCGCGTGGGTCTGTTATCTGCGATGCTTGCAAACATGATGATTTCAATGCCGTTACCGGAGCGAAATCCACTTACCCATTTGCGGTGAACGTGATCTTATGCGCGGGTCTGCTACGGTTCGCCAATTGTAATCGGGAGGGAGGAACATTGGTACCGATTCTGAAGGACCCGATTGGATATCGAGTTAACTCGATTGGGCGATACACAGAGCAAACAGATGAACTGAAATAATTTTATCTATAGAAGTTATAGAATCGGAGGTTGATTGTTATTCGCGAAATATATATTAGCGTTGTTATTGTCGTGTTTCTGATACTTCCTAGATAGCCAAACGTAAAACAGGCAAACAATTGCAAT
The DNA here is from genome assembly GCA_030522665.1 of Ichneumoninae sp. A BG-2022a. Lineage (NCBI taxonomy): Eukaryota > Metazoa > Arthropoda > Insecta > Hymenoptera > Ichneumonidae > Ichneumoninae sp. A BG-2022a. Next base: position 23,590 of record JAPYZC010000791.1, on the reverse strand, counting down.
TGCTTGCCGCCGAGCTTTGCTGTTCTCTTGTCATAATTATCTGTGCATTTCATAAAAGCGCAGCAAAAAAGTGAATTCGCGTTTTTGAATTTTTATTTTCTCAAGTTCATTTAAGTAATCGATATATCTTTCTGAAATACGATAGACAAATGGAGTCATACTAGCGATTCTTGATATTGAATTTTTGTGAGAATTGATGGAGGCACTTAAGATACAATAAAAATTAAATTTTATCGGAAATCGATTTTTTGTGAATTTCACAAAAAATAACCATTACTCAAGCAAATAAATCTTCATAGTGAAACGCAAAGTATCAGCAAGCAAAATGCTATCCGGGTTAATGTATAGTGGCCGAGCTACTCGGGGATTATGTCGATAGTCACTTGAAATCATTTCCGACGGACCCGATTCGATATCGAGTTAATGAGATCGAGCGATACACTGTCGAAACGGTTGGCCTGAAATAATTTTATTCATGACATTTACAGAGCCTGTACAACGTTGATCGTTATTCGCGAAATAGCGTTCTTATTGTCATGTTTCTGATACTCAAATTACACTGGCTGTTTTACCCGCTGATTGTGTCGGTAGTCACTTGAAATAGTTTCTGAAGATTTCAAGTGACTTTCTGATGATATCAAGTTAATTCAACAAATCGACACACAGACGAAACGGATGAACTGAAATAATTTTATTTATTGAATTTACAGAGCCTGCACAACGTTGATCGTTGCTCGCGAAATAGCGTTCTTATTGTCATGTTTCTGGTACTTGAAGTACAGTGGCTGTTCTATCCGCGGATTATGTCGGTATTCACTTGAAATTCAAGCGTAATGGAATACGGAGTGAAGTACTATACTAGCTTCGCTATACGTACCCTGGAGCTACAGACTTTGCCATTCTACCCGGGGTGGAAGAGTCTCTGGCATCAGCCAGAGGGGTGTATTCCTTGCGGGAGAATTTATCGAGAGTGCGCGATATCGCTGCAGTGAGGAAGAAAGCCGTTACCCATAGACCGTTGGGAAAAACGCCAGTGGTTGAGTGAGAGGCGAGCGAGAAAACCCTAAGCCCCGTTTGCTCGATCTTCGGAGCGGGCCCAGGAGATCCGGTCTCAATATATTCTAGGGGCATCCTCTATTTTCTTTAATTTAACCCCTTACCACCGTATCAACTCAGCGTTCCTCGCTTTCGCGTTTTATTCCCATCGCCGCCAGTCCAGCAACATGATACTTCGATCTCGGCAGATGTTGACGTGCAACGATGATCCAGAAAATTCGCCAACCTGGACGGCGACTAAATTCCACGAGGAGCGAAGTGGGACGAAGCGGTTCGAAATTTCTATTGGAGTAAATTTTTCATTTGATTCGGGAATAAATGTTTTACCGGCGAACTGCCGGTTTTTCACTTGCCGTTGGTAATTTTCACCTTCGCGACAGATTCACAAATAGCTTCGTCAGTTCAAAGCGCTGCAGAATTTTTTCTCGATGTCGTGTGGGTTTACATTGGAATTTTCCGAGCTACCGTATCTCACTTATTGTAGGAATATACGTATATGGCGGTGACGCAATGGTTTAATTAAATTCAACTCGTATTTCCGGTTTTCCAAATCACAAATTAAACGTTGAGCTTTGTGTCCCGGCGTAATTAATAATACGAGGTTGCGCTCATGCTCCCGACGTTCGGTAACAAGGTACATAAATTAAAACGTCATTCCTGCTGCCTGCAGATTCGGACTGTGCGCAGCGAAATCAGTAGGCAAACGGCTGCATATCGTCGACCGACACCCTCCAATCCCATCACTCTTCTCCATTTGTAAACACATTTATTTGCGTTCGATTGACGTAAATCGCAAAATGAGACTTATTCATAAAGCTTTCATCGAGTGGTTAAAACATCGGCGGCACCGTAACAAATCGTTCAATGTCATTACAAATTACAGAATTATGATAAAAGCGAAAATTTCTGTCACATCGAAAGTATCAAAAAGCTGAAGGATTTAAAAGCTGAAAGATATAAAAGCTGAAGCATTTAAAAGCTGAAGGATCTAAAAACTAAAGGATCTACAAACTAAAGGATCTAAAAACTAAAGAATCTAAAAACTAAAGGATCTAAAAACTAAAGGATCTAAAAACTAACCGATCTAAAAACTAAACGATCTAAAAACTAACCGATCTAAAAACTAAACGATCTAAAAACTAACCGATCTAAAAACTAACCGATCTAGAAACATTAAAGGGTCGCGCTTTAACGCTTTCCTTCTGTTCTTCGATTTTTCCAGTGGCCTCGCCACAGGCCGGTCTCTCCCATGTTTGCTTACACTCCATCGTCGACGAGGAATGCAAAATATTCCACAATCGTTTGATTTGTCTTTCCGGTTGCGAAACGGAGTCAATATATTTTCTGAACCGTGGATGAACGACAGCGTCGAGTGCCATACCGCAGTCACCTCGTTGAGGCGATGTCGAACTCGGGGTTTTACCACTGGCGAGAAGTGACTGCCCTGTGAAGTAGTAGTAACCTCGTCCGCTCGTGTCCGTCAGGCCGGCTACCTGGTGCGGGCGCGGCGTCGCGTATGGCAGTGCAAAAAGTAGAGTAGCCCGTCGAATGTGCAGCCAGGGAGTACCCTCCATCCGCCGTTACTACTGACGAGCGAACAAAACCGCAATTTGCTCCCAAAGCAGCAGCCCGCACACTGATTCAATTCCTCTCGCGAGCCGGCCGTATGGAGAACATTTTTTTGGCAAACACGAATTTGTTCATACAATTCTATTAGTCGACGTATGGTTACAGTTGAATCGCGCTTTCTCAACCGGGGCCGAATTTGTATAAACGAATTACATTGCATTAGTCCAGGTTTGTTGGCTCGCACACCTCGAGCGCGAGCGCCACAGTTTCTGACGCATTTTTTTTACAATCGTTCTGCTGCAAAGACTGCGAATGCGAATTTAAAGATCTCACGGACGCGGCATTGTGAAAGCTGAACAAAGCTTAATCGATCGGGAAATGTGTTTAAAGAGGTAGAAATAATTCCCAATAAAATACAACGATAACTTGCCGAGAGCCCGCAAGCGCAGTGCTCGCCGGCTGGAGGTTTAAGTATCTCGCGTGTAAAACTCGAGGGCAGTGCTTTCGGTGAAACGAGAAAGCACTTGAGCACCGCCTCTTGAAATAATTGCCCAGCTCGAGAGGTTCTTCCGACACTAGTCGACGAGCCGCAACGATAGAGGGCATCAGTTCTTCGCGGTATTTAACCAAGTGAGCGTAAACATCGGTGCTTCTCCGAGCCTCGCACCCTCCTGAAAACGATTGCTTAATCGACGCTACTCGAGATTAGAAACCGACTAACACGCGAGCGGACTTTAATACCGGTCTTAGCTTCGATCTTCTATTTTTCGACTCGTCTTCCTTGGCGACTACGTCTTTCACGGCACCGCTGTCTTTCCTCTTGCTCGGCTATTAAGTGCATACCTAACGTCATGAGAAGGTAGCTGAAAGCTCTCAGGATGGCTGTGTATATAGCCGAGCGGTAGATGGAAACCGAATGAGAGAAGGAACTTAACGAGAACGTACTTGCGGTTGGCGCCGAGGCACCCCTCGGTGCAGTTCTCAGCAGGACCACATAGCAATTAATTGTTTTCAACGCTATCATTAACGTGTCACATCGGAACTGAGAAAACTCGAACCCATTCGAGACTTAGATATTACAACCCCTCTCATCATCAACCTTTGAGCTCGCGCAGAAGACGCTGAGTCTGGGAGCTTCTCCCTGTTCGCGAGGTCCGAATTGGTAGATGGATTTCTGTTCCTTACCTGCGATAAGCGAGGACAATAGGAAAATGGAAAGAATTTGGATGCGGTTGAATGCAGTGTCTTCATCCTAGTTGCTTCGCTAGCTGTGGTTGGCTGAGTTGGGGTCGAGACATTTCTCGGTGCAGTTGTTAGTAGGACCACATAGCAATTAATAGTTTTCAACGCTATCATTAACGTGTCACATCGGAACTGAGAAAACTCGAATCCAGACTTCGAGACTTAAATATCACAACCCCTCTTATCATTAACCTTTGAACTCGTGCGGAAAACCCTAAGTCTGGAAGCTTCTCCCACTTCATGAGGTCCGAAGTGGTAGATGGATTTCTGTTCCTTACCTGCGTTAAGCGACGATAATAGGAAAAGGGCTAGAATTTCGGTGCGGTTGAATGCAGTGTCTTCATCCTAGTTGCTTCGCTAGCTGTGGTTGGCTGAGTTCTCAGCAGGACCACATAGCAGCAATTCATTGTTTTCAACGCTACCATTAACGTGTCACATCGGAACTGAGAACCCATTCGAACCCATTCGAGACTTAGATATCACAACCCCTCTCATCATCAAGCTTTGAACTCGCGCTTTGAAGACGCCAAGTCTGGGCGCTTCTCCCACTTCATGAGGTCCGAACTGGTAGATGGATTTCTGTTCTTTACCTGCGACAAGCAACGATAATAGGAAAAGGGAAAGAATTAGGGCCCGGTTGACTACAGTGTCTTCATGCTAAAGGAAAATCCTAAAGGCTCACTGCTCAGCACGATTGCATAGCTTCAATTAATTTTTTTAGTGATATCATGAACGTGGTCTAATTAGAACGCAAAAGTTTCGAACCCATTCGAGACTTAGATATCACAACCCCTCTCATCATCAACCTTTGAGCTCGCGCAGAAAATCCTAAGTCTGAAAGCTTCTCCCAGTTCGCGAGGTCCGAAGCGGTAGATGGATTTCTGTCCCTTACCTGCATTAAGCGACGACAATAGCAAAAGGGAAAGAATTTGTGCACCGTTGAATACAGTGTCTTCATGCTAAAGGAAAATCCTAAAGGCTCACTGCTCAGCAGGATTACATAGCTTCAATTAATATTTTTTAGTGGTATATCATGAACGTGGTCACATCGGAACGCAGAAGTTTCGAGCCAGTTCGAGACTTCGATATCACAACCCCTCTCATCATCAACCTTTGAGCTCGCGCAGAAGACGCCAAGTCTACGAGCGTCTCCCAGTTCACGGGATCCGAAGTGGTAGATGGATTTCTGTTCCTTTTCAGCGACAAGCGCCGACAATAGGAAAAGGGAAACAATTTGGGCGCGGTTGAATGCGGTGTATTCATCCCAGTTGCTTCGCTAGCTGTTGCCGGCTGCTGTTGCTTTCGCTGCTTCTGTTGTACGAGTGTTCGGAGTACTTGCCTACCAAGGTATAAACAGCTGCGTGAGTGCCTTGGGGTGAAGCATTAGCAAGTGTTAGGCTAAATAAACACTCGGAATACGGGGCGGAATAGGAAGGTAGAGTAGAACCACTGGTATGACGATCCGCGTCTACAATGGTAACGAGGTGAAGGAGGCCCGATGAGATACGAAGATGACGACGAGGAGGAGAGGTAGAGATGGGTAAATGCCAAGGCACAGAGAGCTCGCGCTTGTATGTGTCGCTCGTTCAACTCGTCGCCGCGGTAACTCAAGACAGAGGGAAAATGCACCCCTCTTGAAGCAGACGAAACGTTAGACTGCCAATCGAGTAAAACCCCCCTTTCTAAACTCGACGCCGTTTCTACACAACAATGCTTATACCTGCTGCTCTACCGTACGCTCGCTCCTCCACTGCTAGCATTAATCATCTGTTAATCTTGCGCTTTCCGGTAACAACTATGGCAAAAACGATCCTGAGTTGGTACGATATTAAACCACGAAGTATTGTTTCAGTGTCTCTGAGTGGGGAAGTCTAATTGTTTCTCACTGCACTGATGAGAAACAAAAAGGGGGTTCTGTATCGCTATAGTGATTCTGTGCGCTTAGGAAACATGGTTGCACGCCATACGCTGCGACCGCGAACTATGGGAGGAGAGCTTACGATGAAAGCCCGTCTATGTGCCAACCGCTCCACTTGCCCGCTGACCAATACCCCGAACTTTCGTGGCAAAGTGTATCGGCCAGTAGGCCCTGCGGTTCCGTACTACGCGGGCGAAACCACGACCATACACGCGAATGACCTGAGAAACACAGCGGTCGACGGACAACCTGAGAATCAATGAACTTTCCTAGTATCCCGCAAAAGCCACCAAACCAAAGCCGCACAATATCCTTCGATAATTAATTGATAATGCAGGAACAAATTTAATCCTATCGAAACATTTCAAAATTACACCTTTTTGCCTCCTCGTGGAGGAAGCTATGTTTTCGTTTTTAAAAAACCTGATCGAAGACCTTTGGTATTGAATTCAGTCAAAACGTATCCAAGCGCTCAGATTTGATGAGGTTTTGATTTTTTTTTTAATTACTAAAAATTGTCTAACTCGAGTAAACATGGAGGTATCGAGCTTAAATTTACTGTATAACGTTCGGTGCTAAATGTAGCGAAAAGTGCCAAAGCCGTTTGAATTTTATGGGATTTTGGAATTTTTTTATTTGTTGCTAAATTTGTTTTTTTACACCTGACACGAGTTTCTGAATAAAATATCGCGCCAATAGTAAAATGGATTACAATTGTGTAAACGGTGAAGAATAGATTCAGAATTGCCTGAAAATAACGAAAAACGCAAATTTCAGTTAACGATGTTCAACAACGAATTTTTTCGGTAAGTCTTGACAATTTCAATTTTACGAGATGTTAAAATTGTTCATGTTCCGAAAAAGGTGCAAAGTAATTTGCACCTTTTGCACCGGAAGGACATACGGCTCCCTCATTTATTACAATTTCGCGCATGGCTCCCTCCACGAGAAAGCCGAAATCAATCGGCGAACTTTCTCATAGAAAAGGCTACGCGCAGAATTGTAATAAATGAGGAAGCCACGTGCAAATTACTTTGCGCGCTTTTGAGCCCACTAGATGTATAATTTTCATCCGCAAACTATAGTTTATATTTAATATAACCGAGGGTGTTTCTGGAGAACGGTGATGGTCCATTGTTAACGATGTTCAACAATGAATTCTACGGTAACTCTTGACGATTTTCATTTTACGATATGTTAACATTTTGTTATGTTCCTAAAAAGGTGCAAAGTAATTTGCACCTTTTGCACCGGAAGGACACACGGCTCCCTCATTTATTACAATTTCGCGCATGGCTCCCTCCACGAGAAAGCCGAAATCAATCAGCGAACTTTCTCATAGAGAAGGCTACGCGCAGAATTGTAATAAACGAGGAAGCCACGTGCAAATTACTTTGCGCGCTTTTGAGCCCACCCGATGTATAATTTTCATCCGCAAACTATAGTTTATATTTAATATAATTGAGGCTGTTTCTGGAGAACGGTGATGGTCCATTGATTCGGTCGTTCCGACCGCGCACTCTTCATCAGTTATCAGCTGTCGTGGGAGTAACAGTTATGATGATTACGAGTTTGGCGATGGCAATTAATTAGCGTCAAATCGTGGCGAGCGATAAGTAACTTATCTCTCAGTGACGGGGATGCAAAAAGTGTGTAAGCTCTTTTGGAACTCCGCGCGGCTCGTGTACTCCGGCTGCTGTCTGGAGGCTGGCCCGTGGGGTTTCGCAGCGGCGAAGTCGAGATCGATTTTTCCTTCGGTACTTTCTTTCCTCCCCCGTCGCACACCTTCGAGCACGACGAGAGCAGTAGCTAGAGACTGCCGATGCTATATCGCCGGGGCAGAGAATTTCCTCGTGCTACGGAATTCTCCGGGAAACCCGACGATGAGTAATAACCCCTGTGAGACCAGCCCGACCCGGCTCTCGGCCTCGGGTTTACGGCAGTCACGGATTTCAACCCTCCCGGACACCGCCACTACCGCCCCCGCTATCGTTATACTATCGTATTCCTCTTGTTGAATTCAAGAACGAGAAATTAACCCTCGTGCAAACTGAGTACGCTCCCGGTGACCCGGCATCGAAATTGCCTGTCTCCAAGCGCTTCTTTCTGTGACTATTAACAATCAGTTCTCCTGTCAGCTGCAGACCTGACGGATTTAATATATTTTGAGGCAAACTTATAACCCACCATTTTTTATATTAATGAACTGTTCATCCTTGACCTCGGAGGGTGGTTGCGAGAGCCCGGGAGAACCGTCCTTATCGCCGGTCCGCCATGCTTCGAGTTGCTAGGAGCCCATCGTTTCGCTCGTAAAAATGGAAGAGGAGTAAACTCGTACCTTGACGGGAGCGCGTCTTACGAGAGTTGTACTGCACGTCTCGCGGTAGGCTTTTTGATGGTTCACGGCAGTTGGAAATTGACGTGCGCTGTTGCGACGAAATTTTGCGGTATGTGTTGCTGTGGAAAATTAATCGAGTATAACTAGGTTCGTGTCAATAATGCAGAAGTATCGAGTAATTTTAGTTAACATTTTAATAAACTATAATTCTTGATCGACCAATGCACCGTCAAACCTTTAAAGACCCTTCCAAGATACGCGGTCTTTTATATGTAGTTATGTTCTTTGAATTTTAGATGATATCTTGAATGTATGTTTGTGTTTGTGTATGAATTTATGTTCTTTTTAAAGTACTTCTCAATTTTTGTTTCATCATACATAGTGTCTCTGTCGACGCTCCAAGAGTCGAACCTTATAAAAGGTCTGCTCTGAGATGCGCACATCGTTATTCGTCGAATAGATGAAACTACTTTCGTTGACTAATACGATTTGTCTATCATGTATACGCGATCGTCTATCTAATGTTGGTAGTAGAAAAAGAGATTTATTGCCAAAGTTAATATTTACGGTTGTCGTCTTATATAAAATTTTATACCTAATGCTAATTTTACACCTTGGCAAAGGGCCATCGAACTGGGTCCTTCAGCCCTCTAAGTAATATTATGACCATCGAATTTTAGTCTCAATGTATGTTTACTTATGTATGTTTGTATTTATGTATGAATCTGTGTGCTTTTTAAAGTACTTGCCCATTTTCATTTTATCATACATAGCGACTCTATCGAAGTTCCAAGAACCTAATAAAATGTCTTCTCTGAGATGCGCAAATCGTCATTCGTCGAATAAATGAAACAACTGTCGTTGACTAATACGATTTGCCAAGTTAGCTATCGTCTCTCGGGTCAATCCTATTGACTGACGTCGCCCCCGCCGCTTCGCGCATGGTATAATAATGGCACGGTGGCGAATATTGCGACAGTCGCGTGAGGTATACGAAAATGCCGTCACGGCACTCCGGCTAAGAAAGAAATTCTGGGTCGTCGTTGTCTCATGTCGTACGCTCTGGGAGCTTGTACAGCGATGCGGGTCCCGGTAGTCGCAGTTGCTGCGTGTAGCACGGCCTCATCTCTTCCCGCTCTGTCCTCCTCCGGCATACGGGGCAGGATGCTCGGAGAAGCATACCGGGCTGTGTACAGACTGCAACGTCACTGTGAAACGACCTCCGCCTCGTATCTTCGTCTCCACAATATTTCGCCCCGAAATATTTGCCACAAGAAGGTTGCGCTATGCTGCTTTCGCTCTCATGCGTCTTTTCGTGGAAGCAAAAGAAAAACACATGGAAAAGGTAGGTACGGGACGATGTTCGGATGTTTTCAAAACTACGCGGAACAAATTGTCAAAGCAAGAGATAGAATTGAAATTTCATTTTTTGGTATTCCGGCAAATGAATTCCTCCACTATAACGTCAGCAGGAACGTCAGTTTCTGTACCGTGCGTTGCGAGAGATCAAAAAATTCGGATGTTCGAGGTTGAGAGGCCGTAAGTGCAGACTGCTCGCACACCCGTCAATTTATTGCCCTCTGCTGCTTTCGCTCTCGTGCATCTTCGCGTGGAAAAAAATTGTATGAAAAAAAGTAGGTGTGCGACGAAGTTCGGATGTTTTGAAACCTACGTGGAAGAGATTGGCAAAGCAAGTTACAGAATTTCACATTTCATTTCTTGGTATTCTGGTGTGAACGGATTTCTGCAATGTGGCATTAGCTGAACCCTCAGTTTCTGTATTGTACGTCGCGGAGCATAGAAAAAAATTTGGATGTCCGTCGCTGAGAGCGCTTGAGTGTAGATTGTTCACAAATGCGTCAATATCTTGTGCTATGCTGTTTTCGCTCTTACGCGACTTTAACATATATAATTTTTAAGGTAGGGGAGAGCGGGGCAAAATGGGGCAACGGGGCACAACGGGGTCTTTGGGCAAAACTAAATTTTCCAATCATTTTTTAATCGGACAAGGTGGCAAAACTGAGCAGGGAAGCCTGATGTATCCGATAGGGCGAATTCGGGCATCCGAAAATTATTGGAAAATGACGTTTTGCCCAAAAACCCCGTTTTGCCCCGTTGCCCCATTTTGCCTCGCTCTACCCTACTTGGGATCGTCAAATTAAGAGTGAAACTCAAGTTTGTGATATGCAAACTAAGCAACAAGTTTATTCAAAGAAACGGAACGAATAGGTCTTTTGTAAATTCTTCTGATTACAGTCGTTAATTTCTCTGACCACAAACTTAACTCTGAAACCAACCTCTGTTCTCTAGTCGCGCTCAGACTGTCAATTTCCCAACCGTCTGCAATTTTGTTCTGTGCCCATATTGGAATGCGTGAAGCGAGCATCGTCCGATACTTACGCTACAAATTCCTACGAGTCAGCTTCGCGACTCGGTGGATTTGCGCGTAAGGATTTCCTAATTTACTTTATGAATTTATTTGATTTTAAAATCAAATAAATTCATCCCCGAATTAAAATAATTTGGGGTGCAACATGGTGAAAAAAAACATATGAAAAACATATGAAAAACATATGAAAAACAGGAAAAAGTAGGTATGGGACGATGTTCGGATGTTTCCAAAACTCTATGGAACGAATCGCCGAAGCACGAGATAGAATTGAAATTTAAATGTTGTTTATTCCGGTAAATGCATTTGTGCAACATAACATTAGCTGAACCGTCAGTTTCCGTATCGTAGGTTGCGAAAGATAAAAAAAGCACAGATGTTCGAGGTTGTCGGGGCGCAAGAGCAGACCGCCAGCACGCGCGTCAATCTCCCTGTTTGTGAATCGCAAGAGAAACGTAAATTTTGGATGAAGGGGCAGAAGCGTTACGTCCATCATCCGCGGAGCATGGTTTATCCGACATTGAGAAACTCTTTCACCCCTTGTATTCCGCGCCGGCGAATCTCTCCGAAAGCCGGAGATTTCCGCGAGAGTTTCGGTGGCCGCTGACCGTCAGCGACCGGCCGTATCGCCCGTCCCTGATGCACATTCATGCGAAGATCGGAATAAACCTGGAAAACGCAGCGCGACGGGACGCGAGTTAAAAAATAAACGCGAGAAATCGCGAAATTGTATGACACAGACATCTGGCCATTCAGTCCAGCGCCCTCGTCGGATCGCCAAAAGTTGCACGGTTCTCCGGTAAGAAAAGGTTCCCGATAAAAAAAAAAGAACCTTTGACACGCTCGCAGCAGGACACGCTCGAGGCCGGAAACCTTTGACACGCTTCGCAGTAGCTTGAGGCTGGTCAGTCACGTTTCGGCGATGAAGCGGAGTACGCGATATGCACGACCGGGTCGGAAAGCTTTTTTCGTTGACGCAGAAATTCGCGAAGCCCGATATCCGTATATCCGTCCGAACAAATGATTCGTATACGAAAAAAACTTTTGCTCGGAGGGATCTCGTTCGGGGCTTTGGATATGGTTCTAAATAAAATATCGTGGATAAAAGAACTCCGCTAGTGGTTTATCGAACGTTGTTGTTTTTGTTTTTTTTTTTCTCGCTCCTCTCGCTCGTTCAGCGCGATCGCTTTGGGCACTGGCTCGCCTCGGTGCTCGTAAATCGCCGGATGAAAAAGCGCATCCAGGATATTATTATAAAATCGTCGAGGGTGGTTGGCGTCGGGTAGTGGTCGGGCTGAGTGAGTATGCTGCATACGGGGGGTTGCAGGGGGTCGGTCGCCCCCAGCTCGCGGTCCCCTCGGCGTATCGCTAAACTGCAGAGGGACGATACGTCAGGCTCACGCGCTCTGCTCTGATGCGCTTGCTGGCGCAATGTACAGTACGAATTGCATCGCCGCTGTGTGGAAAGAGCTTCGGGAACGGTTTAACGCCCGCTAAAATCGACCCGGATGAATTAAACGGGCACTCGGGTTCGCTCTCACATTTTATGCAATTATGCCTGTGTCTCGCTTCCCGCAGCTCTTACTCTATACGTCATACATATTTTCCCGCTGAGCTCCCCCTCGATATCGCCACTAAACCCCGGCTATTCGAAAATAATTTAATTTCCGTGTTTAATCACCGATTATTAATGGTAAAATGTATAACGTTTACAATTTATATACGACCGATATATATTACGTATGTATATGTTTATATATATGTGTACTAGCGGGTTGTTGTAGCTCGGGCACTTCGCGGCCTCCCATTGGACCGTGGCGTTTAGAAAACGACAATTTAGATTTCCGGAGATTAAGCCGAAACGCGTCACTGCCGGATGAACATTTTTTTTTTCGACCAAAGTGACGTCGCACCATAATTTTTATGATATTTTGGGTTCACAGTAGAAGAGAATTGAATAGGGTCAAAGTGGGGAATATGGCCCGAGCCATATATCATTGATTTACGTGTTAATCGAGGTGGGCCGTATTCACCACTTTTACCCTACTAAAAAAAAAATTAACTTCCGTTTAAATTGATAGGTCGTTTAGTTTTTTTGTTAACACTCCCGCCAATTTAGAAAAATAATAACCAATAACTATGCAGTACTTTTTTGTTATGTGTTAAAACAATCTTTTTCAATCAAAACATTCCTCTAAATTCACTAGATTCACTTGGTTTTTTTCCCTAAAAAAGAAACTCCTGAAAAAAAGCTTTTTTTAGGGCTTGTGAAGCAGGACCCCCTTAATCCCAGCCACTTATTTTTCTCAGTGTAACGAACGACTTGCAAGTGGCCATCGGATGCTTCACGAAGTGACGTCATATCATAATTTTAACAACATTTTGGGTTCACAATAGAAGAGAATTTAGTACTAAAAAAAATAAGTTTCGGTTTAAATCGATACATCATTTAGTTTTTTATTAATACTTCAGCCAATTTAGAAAAATAATAACCAATAACTATGCATTACATTTTTGTTATGTGTTAAAACAATTTTTTTCAGTAAAAAAATCCTCTAAATTCCCTAGATTCACTTGGTTTTTTTTTCCTAAAAAAGAAACTCCTGAAAAAAAGCTTTTTTTAGGGCTTGTGAAGCAGGAACCCCCTTAATCCAGCCACTTATTTTTCTCAGTGTAACAAACGACTTGCCATTGGCCATCGGATACTGCGGGTACTTCGAAGGGCGGGGGGGGGGGGGTGCAGAAGTATAATGGATTCAAAGCACGTCGCCGCGTTGAGGAAAAGTTTGAATTGATTTTCGTAAATGAGCGCATCAGAGCCGGAGGTTATCGTCAGGGAAATGTGAAGGGCGGGCCAAAGCGAGCGGACTGAGCCGTGTGACCGGAAAAAACGCACAGGGCATCCTCGCCGCGGAGCATTCCTCTCGTTAACTCTCTCGTGGCGAGGTGAACGCTAGTGCGTTTAAAGCGAAAAACAACGGGTAAGAAAATTGGTTTTTCCTCGTCGGGGTCCGCGAGCGCGTTGGCGCAAGGCTATCCTAGCCGTTTCTTCGGCGGTGCTCTCTCGGCTCTTCCGGCGTACCAAAGTAATCCTCTTTCCAGCTGAACTAATGGAAAGAACGCGAATCGCCCGGCCGACGGCCATGGGAGGGAGCCATCTTGAACGTTACGACGCGATGCCACCGGTATCTATTTCCTCTTTGCCTTTTTCCCCTCGCACTCTCTATTTTTCCTCAACTTTTTTCCGCCTCTAGTATTCCAGTGGAAGCCGACTGTGAGATAAAATAATTGTGTGTATATAAATAAATAACGCTCCGCTGGCCCGCGTTCGGGTTACGCCCGCAAAAAGTAACCCATTGCGCGTCTAGTCTGTCTCGAGATATTAAATAAAAATGGATGTTCATGCCAACATGCCCCATTTTTTTTCTTTTTTTTTTTCTAATGGAGAACGAAGTTTAATTAGGAGGAGATTGCGCGACGCTGGATATGAAGGGCGGGTTAATTAATCCCATATCGTAAATTAAAATCATATAACTCTGCGAATTATTCCGAGCTTCGGAACGCGAGGTTTTTCAAGAGTCCAATTTAAAATACATTTCGCTCGAACTTACGTTAAAAATACAGTTGGAAAATTTGCATCACGTGAATGAATTTAGTGTGCCGGAGTGCCTCGTCGGGGTCGCGGCGGATGTGATGCACGATGAGTGAGGCGAGGAATGCCGGCGAAAGATCTATGTAATATTCACATGGAATACGGTTGATCGCGCTGACACGCTTTGAGGTCTCACATGGGTTCCAGGAACGCCTCGTGAGACACTATCACCGCCGCCTGCTGCACCGATCCAATGTAGACTCGAACGAACCCGCGAGCAATGGCAGTAAAAGAAAATGGGATAACCCGCCGCCGAGTTTCTCCCCTCGTTTTCATTACAATAGCTCAACGTTTCTCTTCTTTTTATGACACTTTTTTATCTCTGTTCCGTGGAATTTCGAACGGTATTTTCCGTTTAAAGATAACAGCGCTTTGAGTTATCGATGGATGAAATTCCTTCGTAAACAAACGGCTGTAATTTTTTATGGGAAAATACCATCCAATATCTAGATGGTGAAATCGTGGAGCATCTTTCGAGGAAGAGAAACAGTCGAAATACGTAACAATCGAGCGGAAATGACAGATTATGCTTTGAAAAAACTAAAACAAAAATTTGTACAAAACCAGTAAAGATTATTGTAAATTCATTAGATGCGTAAAAGTTTGTATTGGGTAAAAGTGGTGAATATGGCCCACCTCGATTAACACGTAAATCAATTATATATGGACCGGGCCATATTCCCCACTTTTACCCTAAACGACTTTAAACATATAATTTTAATAAAAATTAAAGATTCTCCATCGCCCAAAATTCCTTCATAGACAAACAGCTGTAATTTTTTAACCGAAATTACTATCAACTAACTAAATGGTGAATTCGTAGACTAACTTTAAAGGAAGTGAATCAGCCGTAATACATAAAAATCGAGCAAAAATGACAGACTATTATTTGAAAAAATTTAACGAATATGTAAACTTTCGAAAATTGGCACAAACCAGTTAATGTTTTTGTGAATACACTACAATAAATATTTATCTAAGTTAAGAACATCTGGTTTAATACAAATACCCATCCACTATAACCAACAGATGCGTAAAAGTTCGTATAAGCGACTATAAATATGCATCACTCATTCGACCACTATGAATCGCTCCAACCTCCTTAAGCTCCTCATAACTCACGAAACATGCATTCAATTAATTTCGAATAACAGACTAGTCCGAAACACGAAAAAATGATCATTCGTGTCCGCGAATAAGAGATACGCCAGAGCAAACATTCATTACAAATTTACACGCGGCACACACATTCATATGTAACACAACAAGAGAAATGGTTTTAAACGGTTAATCACGATACGAAAATCGCGCGAATCGTGTCGAGGAGGCGAGCGAGATGGGTATCGTTGGTCGTTTAGTGTCAGTAAAAGGCTTGCACCTCGTTGTGCGGGCGCGACTCGATCGCTGTCCAACTCACGGTATTTTGCTCGGACAGTGGCTGGATATCGAGCGAATGCCTGGAATTTCACCTCTGTGCATGCTGTTGTGTTACCCTCCGAGGTAGCGCCGTTGCGGAAAAACAAATGGGTGGGCACCCGTTATGTCGGCCATCCCGTCGTCCGGCCGTAGTTTGACGTTCGGGGGCTTGACGTTCGGGCGCCGACGTCGCATGCCCCGTCACGATACGATAGAACGATACCGATGGAACGCCGGCCCGTTGAACGGGATCTATGCATCAGCCCTACGGCCGCCACCGGCGAACCATACAAAGCCCAACCGCCAGCCCGCTCCGCAACTACGGTTCGCGTTCCCCATACAATCTCACCGAAGTTGCTCTCTCCTCGTGGCCCACGTGGCAACGCGCTATTTGTTATTTCACTCTTTGGGGCGACGGGGCTTTCATTAATCAAGCCGATGCCGCTCTTTACTCGTCACTCGACATTTTTCATACCGAGGCCGAGGCCTGTGTGCTTTAGCGTCGTTTCCGGCGAACAGTCATCGAAGCACCTGGTTCAATGGCCAGAGGTCACCGTTCTCCTTTCGCATCGCTCAACGGCCGCGATGCACTTTTTCGATCGGAAAAAGATTACCATTAGATCGGGACCGATTCCTTGATCGCAGAAATGCTTAATGGGCGATTGATACGATACGAATCGTCAATGAGGTATATGTTTTTCATATTATCTTCTTTCGAATACACATTCGAAGGAAGATGATATCAAAAAATATATACCTCATTGACTATTGTATCGATTAATCAGTTGCGGGTATTTTCCGTTTTAAAATAACAGCCCTTTGAGTTATCGATCGATGAAATTCCTTCGTAAACAAACGGCCGTCATTTTTAATGGGAAAATACCATAAAATATCTAGATGGTGAAATCGTAGAGCATCTTTCAAGAAAGAGAATCAGCCGAAATACAGATTATACTTTGAAAAAACTAAAACGAAAGTTCGTACAAAACCAGTAAAGAACTTTCGCATCGCTCAACGGGCGCGATGCACTTTTTCAATTAAAAGATTACCATTTTCAAGATTTCCAAGATTAGATCCGGACCGATTTTCGTTGATCGCAGAAATGCTAAATAGGCGATTGATACGATACAAATCGTCAATGAGGTTTATATTTTTTCATATTTTCTTGATAATATGAAAAAATGTATACCTCATCGACTATTGTATCGATCAATCGGTTGCGGGCTGCGGGGGAAAACTACCTGAGAGAATCGGTGGAAAAGAACGGACTTTCGCTCCAGGCTGTTTTATCGCGGTAGGGCAGATCGTGTCCGACACAGGCCATCGGTCATTCGAATGCCGCCCCTTACCGCCAGGATTTTCACGAGATACATATGTACGTACCAGCGCGAATGGAACCGGAGGGTTGGTCTGATGAGATTGAGAATATGGAGCGCGATAAGCTCAGGCTCACTCGGCAATAGTCTCGTCAGTTTTTATCCTAGCTCCTTCTTTTTCCATGGCGTTTCGCTTGACTCCGATATAACGCGGTCGCCATTTCTCACGCCGAGAACTCTCCGCTTGTTTTTGTCACTCGACGGCATCGCCGCGCTCTCGTTTGTGCGGGCGCGTGAATTCGCAGCGCGCGAACACCGACGGAGCTCGCAATGTTTTTCCCGAGATCGGTGCAGTTTCGGAGAGGCCAAATGGCGGCGGAGCAATGGCCAACGCCACCCCAAGACCACTCAGGAACTCTTCTCGTCGAGCCATCGATCAAGTCCTACCGCCGAGCGTTCTCGCTGCAAGATCGATAACGGCTCCTTCGAGTAAAGCTTGACAACTTGTATTCTTGAGCGATCGGTCGCGCTGAAACTCTACGCTCGAGTTCTCCGACTTTTCATTATCCACATTTGTGGATTTATTTATTTTTTTCCCGCCTTACGCAATATGATACGATGACAGCAGAGTCATTCGTGTACTTGGCAAGTGGGTTGGGATTGCAATGTTTGCAATGATAGTATCCAATGTTTTCCCTGAGATTATTGGATTTTTCGAAAAGCCAAATCATGGCGGAGCAATGGCCAACGCACCAGGACCTCTGGACCTCTTCGCTTCCAGCCATCGATCAAGTCCTATCGCCGAGCATTCTGGTTGGAAGATCAATAATGGTTCATTCGAGTAAAGGTGGACAACTTATGTTCTTGAGCGATCGGTTGAGCCCAATCTTTACGCTCAAGTTCTCCGACTTTTCATTATCCACATTTGTGGATTAATTTTTTTTTCCCTCCTTACGCAATATGATACGATGACAGCAGAGTCATTCGTGTACTTGGCAAGTGGGTTGGGATTGCAATGTTTGCAATGATAGAGTTTCCAATGTTTTCCCTGAGATTATTGGATTTTTCGAAAAGCCAAATCATGGCGGAGCTATGACCAACGCAACTCTTCGCTTCCAGCCATCGATCAAGTCCTACCGCCGAGCATTCTGGTTGGAAGATCGATAACGGTTCATTCAAGTGAAGGTGAACAACTTATGTTCTTGAGCGATCGGTTGAGCCGAATCTTTGCGCTCGAGTTCTCCGACTTTTCAGTATCCACACTTATTGATTAATTTTTTTTTTCATCTCGTTTGTTCATAGAGATCCTCTAAAATCAATCATCCCTCCTTACGCAATATCATACGATGGCAGCAGAGTCACTCGTGTAGGGAAGAGCGGGGCAAAATGGGGCAAAGGGGCAAAACGGGGCAGTTGGGTAAAACTAAATTTTCCAATCATTTTTGGATTGGACGAGGTGGCAAAACGGGGCAGAAAAGCCTGATGTATCGATGGAGCGAATTCGGGGATCCAAAAATTATTGGAAAATGACGTTTTGCCCCATGCACCGTTTTGCCCTGCTGACCCATTTTGCCCCGCTCTACCCTACTTGGCAAGTGGGTTGGGATTGCAATGTTTTCGCACACTTCGTTGGATTTTTCTAAAGGCCAAATAACGGGGGAGCAATGGCCAACCACAACCTCAGGATTTTTTCTCGTCCAGCCATCGATCAAGTCTCACCGGCCAGTATTCTGGTTCCAAGATCAATAACAGCTCGGTCGCATAAAGCTTGACAACTTATATTCTTGACTGATCGGTCGCGCTGAATCTTCGCTGGAGTTCTCCATCTCTTCGTAATCCACATTTACTAATTAATTGTTTTCCATCAAGTTTCGTCATAGAGATTCTCTAAAATCAATCATCCCTCCTTACGTCATATCATACGATGACAGCAGAGTCACTCGTGCCCTGCTCAAGTGGGTTGGGGAATTTCCTCGACGAAAGATTGCAATGTTTGCAATGATTGTGACTTTGCAATATTTTCCCCGAGTTCGTTGGATTTTCCGAATGGCCAAATGACGGGAAAGAAATGGCCAAACCATTCAGGAACACTTCGCGCCCATCGATCAAGTTCCATCTTCCAAACCAATAACGCTTCCCTCGCGCGAAACTTGACTACACATGAGAACACAAGTTATATTCCTGACCGATCGGTCGCGCCGAATCTTCGCTCGTGTTCTCCAACTCTTCATAATCCAAATTTATCGATTAACGTTTTTCCATCTCGTTTCGTCACCGAGCGCCTCCAAAATCAATCATCCCTCCTTACGTCATATCACACGACGACAGCGGAGTCACTCGTGCCCTTGTCAAGTGGGTTGGGATTTCCTCGAGCGACGAAAGATCCCCGTGCAGTGTTGATACTGTCTCCGTGTACATCGCGCGCGCGGTGGCTCGATGTGCATCTTCGATCAACGAAGTCTCGCGGGGGTTTCCCGCTCGTCACGTACCTACGTGTAACGACAGACCGTCGTGATCTCGCGGGATGGCGGGACGCGTGTTGGTGGTCCATACGTGGCAGATACGAACTCCCAGACGTCGCGTTACAGAGTATGGAGTTTGCATGCATGAAAGTCAGAGTCTATTGAGTCGTCGAGTCGGCCCAACAGTCACCGAGGCGTATCCAGGCTGCAGCAGCTAGTCTGGCATCGAACATCGAATATCCCACACAGTGACACGTGCGCACTATGTCGTATCTCTACGTAACATAAATATATATATATATATATATATATATATATATATATATAAATACATTGGGAATAGAGATTATAATGGCATGCATGGAGAACGGCTTCATGCGGAGCCACGTGCACATTTTTCACAGCGCTTGATGTCTGTGCGCTCGTATAAATTCGCGGTCATGCATACCCATACGCCGAACAGAAATGGAGAGGGCTTTCGGCTCCGGCGCAGCCTCCTTTTCGCGTCTATCGATGTGTGAGCCCCGGCACGTATCCGCGTCGACCAGAGGTACGGCGCGGCTCTAGGTGTAACGTAACAAGTTACGTCCACCGCTCCGACCGCCGTTCGATATTCACGTATGAGGTACACTCTCTCCCCGTATGGATCTGGGGTACGCACGGTTGTGCAGCCCGGATCGTCTGGGCTAACGCTCCGGGGCGATACGCTTACCGAAATATCTTTCCACACGCGGTTGTATCGACACTATGTGCCGATATGTACATATATGTCGGATATAAGCTTTCGCGTAACATATTCTTCGCATAGATCAGTGGGAAAGCATTACCCGAGGAGCAATTTTAGAGCGTTATATCCGGGCCTTATAAGGTCCTGAAATGGCCTCGTCAGGACGCGATGTAAGGCTCTAAAATTTCTGTTCGGGTAGTTGGATATTTTTGAGTAACTTGTTATTGAATTAGCAGCCTATTGATTAAAGGCAAATATATAGTTAGGTACTTATGGAATGAACTATAATGCGGGACGATAGGCTTGCCAAAATATCCTTCCACATGCGTTTGTATCGATATCGTATGTGGATATGTACATATGCACTTGATATAAGTTTTAACATAATATATTCTTCGCAGTGATCGATACGAAAGCATTACTTGGATATTTTCGAGTAAGTTGTGATTCGGTGTCATCTAAATGCAAATATGTAGTTAGGTACTTATGAAGTAAACCACAAACCGGGGTGACACGCTTGGCGAAATATCTTTCAACACGCGTTTGTATCGATACCATATGCAGATATGCAGGGGAGCGCTGGTTAAAATGAGACAGTAAGGCAAAACCCAATTTTCCAATAATTTTTTGATGCACCATTTTGCCCTACTGTCCCCTTTCGCCCCGCTCTCCCCCGCACATACGCCGGATGTAGATTTTAACATAACATATTCGTCGCACATATCGATATGAAAGCATTACTTGGATATTTTCGAGGAACTTGTCATTAAATTAACACTTCATTGATTCAGTACCCGCCTCCGCTATTTTTCATTGTAATTTGAATGCAAATCCATAGTTAGGTACTTATGAAATAAACCATAAGCCGGGCCGATGCGCTCGCCGAAATATCGTTCCACTCGCGTTTGTATCCATTTCCATATGTGGATATGTACATATGTATGTGATATAGGTTTTAACATAACACATTCGTTGCACATATCGATGCGAAAGTATTACCTTAATATTTTCCAGTAATTCGTGATTGAATTAGCACCCTATTGATCTAATAGCCCTTCGTAATTTTTTGTTGACAATGCAAATATCGCACGCCGAGAACAACACTGTAACAATTTGTATGGTAATCTCATAAGAGATATTACACCGTTGTTTCAGGGATGCGATATATAGTAAGGTACTTATGGAATCAACTATAAGCCGGCGCGATACGCTTCCCGAAAATATTTGTCCGTACGCGATTGTAACGATACCATATGTGGATATGTTCACTGCTGTTCATTAATTCCTGGACGATCAGGATAGGGCATCGATTGAAAACTTGTCAGGCTTTAATGAACAGCAGTGTACATACACGCAGGATCCACGTTTTTAACATTACATATTCTTCGCACGTGTCGATACGTAAGCATTATTTGGACATTTTTAAGTCAATTGTGATTGAGTTAGCACCTTAGACAGTAAAAAAGTTTGTATTTTTTTTACAACTAATTGTTTTCCACCAACGTCCACAATTTGTTATTTGTTAATTTTTCTAGCGTACCATGCGTTACAAACAAAGTGACAAACTAAAACTGTTAATGACATGGGAAATAGATGGACAGGTTTGGATATTCAAACCTGAAAAAAAGAGTTTGTCACTGTTTGACAATTTTTTATTTACGAAACTTCGTATTCCGATTTTACGAAATTATTTTTTTACTGTGAAATACACAGTTAGGTTCTTATGGAATATAAGTCTAAACATTTGATGTTTTTCCGATTGTAAGCAGTGTTTCTTTGTAACTCCAAAACGGTCACGATAGACTGAACTTTGCGCGGTCTTGCTTTGTCGCCACGGAATTAATCCGTCTGGCTATACCAAAGTTTTCTATTTCACATGTTCGTGTTAATGAGTAATTTCCTCGCATTTATTTCCCTGTTTCTTCTGATTGCAGTTCGTGAAGTTACTCTGTCCGAGCTCAGGGACTCTGTAGCGAGGTTACGTGACAGAGTTAAGCTCGTGTGCAGGACAAGGGGTTCGCCACCGCCACGTGTGCACTGGCTTAAGGACGGTGTGCTACTGCATCCTCGCAGAGGCTTGAGAATTCAACACAAACGGTGAGTCTGACATCACACGTACTCATACTACTTGTACACTTGAGCCGCTCAGAGAAATAACGTACATACCGGGCACGCTTTCGCGTGCACAAGCGGCGCCAGAAGAGCAGGCGGTGAGTATTGGACAAGAGGATCGGATGTAGTTGGCCTGGGTCCGATTTCCGCCCGATACCAACAAAAATACCAAAGACACCTCGCTTGCGATCCGGAAAACCTACTTTTGACCGGACATTATAGGCGTTTCCCTAGATGACGTCACTTCCAGTCGAAAAATAAGTTTTTCAAATCGGAAGTGACGTTTCTCCTAGATGACGTCACTTCCGGTCGAAAAGTGCAATTTTCAAATCGGAACTGACGTATTTCCGGCGTGACGTCACTTACGGTCGAAATATTAGATTTCCTGATCGGAACTGATGTATTTTGGGTATGACGTCACTTTCATTTCGGTATTTCCGGTAAATCTTCGGAAATCTGAACTTTCGGTTTATAAATTGCATAGTTAGGACGCGAACCGCCCCAGTCGCAACAACCTGCTAGTTTAAATAGGGGAGAGCGGGGCAAAATGGGGTTTTTGGGCAAAACGTCATTTTCCAATAACTTTTTGGATGCCCGAATTCGCCCTATCGGATACGTCAGGTTTTTCTGCCCAGTTTTGCCACCTTGTCCGATCCAAAAATTATTGGAAAATTTAGTTTTGCGCAAAAACCCCGTTTTGCCCCGTTGCCCCATTTTTACCCCGCTCTCCCCTATAAATAAAAGCATGCAAAGCGATATATGTTTTTCCGATTGGGCGTGTGTTGTTTTTCCGTTTTCTCGTGATTAAAGCAATCAAGGTACATAACGAACGTACAACTCTTTGCACGAGGACATCCGGTTACTTTTGCCCGTCAGTTAGCTCGTTGCTTCATCCGGTCCGCTACGCTAATGTCCAGTCCGTAGGTACACGTAACACGTGTAGTCTTTGCTGTGCGAGTGCGATGCGTGAGTGCACCGAAAGTGACGTACGTCTGGCGCAATGCCCGCGCCACACTCACAGCTACGTTCGCGCCAGGACGATGTGGCGGTCACTTCCGCGTATTTAATTATTTCACAGTCGCGAAGTGACTCTTTTTTCTGTTATTTAAAATTTTTTTTAAGAAAAGAAGAATTTAGTAGTAGTAGATGTATTTATTGACAATAATTACACGGTATGGATGCAGGTACATTTTGACCATTACATATTAGATATATATTGCCAATTGGCCATCGGCCGAAGTCCTTCACCCACGGTTTTTCATCATTTTACAATAAAAAAAGTTTTATTATTGTCTTAAGTCTTAGTACTTAAAATTAAAAATGTCAGTTTATTTCTTCGTTGTTTATTGTTTCGAGTTGCTGGTATGTTGTACGTATTGGGTGTTTGAATGAA
>JAPYZC010000790.1:0-25615 GCA_030522665.1 Ichneumoninae sp. A BG-2022a | reverse complement strand
TTACTATATATATATATATATATATATATATATATATATATATATATATATATATATATATTAGGGTGTTTCACAAAACGAACGTTTACACAAAAATTTCCGCCCATCCTTTTAAAGTATAGATTTTGATCTCAAATCGAATCTCACGAAAGGCCGTTCGATTAAAAAATCTAAGTATTTCGTGTTTAACACAAAAAATGGCAAAAATTTAAGCTCCCACCCCGTTGAACTATATGATCGATAAAAAAATCCAGTGATAGGCGGTCGCTGGCAATTACATTTGAGTGAGGCCTCACTTTTTTGGGGGTCGAACGTCGACTTCGGTACCTCTTAGGATTTTTTGCGAGGTTCAATTCGCGATCGAAATGTGCACTTTAAAATGGTGGGAGGAAAATTTAAAAAACAATGTATTATTTTGAAACACCCTAATATATGTCGATGGCTAAGAATTAAAAGGGCGTAAGTTCCACGTGACATCGTGCTACCTATGCCCTTTTGCAATTGAGTTACAAAAGGGCAACAATTTTTTCGAGACCCTCAGATATTTCTTGTAGTTGGGCACGTCGTATCACTCGAGAACACAATTTTTTTCAGATTTTTCAAATTATTCATTTAAAAGATACCTCTAATTAAAAAATAATAATATCTCTTGAAATAAATTAGGCGCATAGGCGACATATTTGATATGCCGAAAATCTGATTGTAAAGCAGTAAAGTCAACAGAACAATCTTTCATTCACCGAAACCACACATTATATAGCTCTTTGTGAAAAATACCGGATACAGATATCAACGTTTATGAATGATTTTTATTGAAATATGTATTTCAGGAATGGTCGATGCATACAAAAAAATATACAGGACGGAAGGTTTTTCGGGATTGTATCGGGGCTTCTGGATAAGCTCAATTCAAATAGTGTCGGGAGTATTTTACGTTTCCACGTACGAGGGTGTGCGTCATCTGATGGGGCAGGATCCTTTCACCGCAGGTTTCGATTCGAGGGTAAAGGCGCTCATCGGCGGTGGAGCCGCCAGTGCCGTGGGACAGACCATAGTTGTGCCCTTTGACGTTTTGAGTCAGCACATGATGGTGCTTGGCGTTAGCACCAAGCATGGAAAACTTGCCGTAGACAAGGTAAAAATATTTTTTTTTTATGTTCATTTTTTTCGCTCGGTGAGAACGAAAATTCTTTCAAATGATTTCTATTTTTTTGTTGTATTTTTTAGATGGGCATGAACCCTTTGGGTCTCAGTTTGGAGC
Organism: Ichneumoninae sp. A BG-2022a; assembly: GCA_030522665.1. Lineage (NCBI taxonomy): Eukaryota > Metazoa > Arthropoda > Insecta > Hymenoptera > Ichneumonidae > Ichneumoninae sp. A BG-2022a. Next base: position 24,354 of record JAPYZC010000790.1, on the reverse strand, counting down.
CAGGATGTTCTCGAGCTTATATTTCCGCGGAAATTGTTAGGCATATTTATCACAGGGATGGTGTTAAAGGATTTTATCGGGGATACGTTGCCTCGCTTTGTGCATATGTACCGAACAGCGCACTCTGGTGGGGCCTTTACACCGTATATCAAGGTAGAGTTCAACTAATATTTTATTATTAACTCGAATAAAACTCGACTACAAGAGCAATGGAACATGAACATGACATTAATTATGTGGTGTTTCTTTTTTGCTATTTGGTAAACAGATGAATTACTACGAGTATTACCTGACTGGGTTTCTCACCTATTCATCCAAGCCGTTGCGGGTACAATGGGTGGTTTCACTACGACGATAATAACAAATCCTCTAGACATCGTGCGGGCAAGACTCCAAGTTCAGAGGCTCGATAGTATGTGCAACGCTTTTAAAATTCTCTGGGTCGAGGAACGTTTTAAAATGTTCTCGAAGGGATTGTCCGCTCGCCTAGTACAATCGGCTTGCTTCAGTTTTTCAATAATATTGGGCTACGAGACGATCAAGCGAGTGAGCATTAACGAGGAGTACAAGAGTTACATAAGATGGTAATCGAATAGTCGACGCGATGTAAGAAACCACGATAAATCAACGTTTCATTTTGAGATGACCTAAAAGCTCTGCTTTACCGACACAGCAATTGCGCAAGTAATTTTCAACATATAGCGCTAAAATAAATTTGGGTTTCGTGTCGGTGAGATGGACTTTCGCATTGCATTGAAAAAATAAGGTGTAATCCGAACGACGATATATCGATGTTTAAATAAGGAGAAAGGAAACTTATCGAACGATAGCCCAAAGACTACAGTGAGAGGAGGTTCATTCCGTGGATATTTCAATAATATGACTTGTACGACACGTTAAACGTTGTTATGTCATAGAGAATGCACGTATAATTCACAAGATTGATGCTGAAAACTATAAATGTATAGATAATGCAATGATTAAGCGGTTTTTTTGTAAATAATAAAATAATATATCGACAATAGAGCATAAATGTACATAACTGGATAATTTAGGTCAATCGTTTTTTTCTAAGAAGCTTCGTTCTGGACAAATCCCGACCAATCGTTTTTGCAAGAATTCAACAAATACGCTATAAGATTTAAAAAATATAAAGGGACGTTGAGAAAATTAGTCAAATCATGTGTTATCTGCGTCTGCTGCAAGATCCTAAGTCTATTTATACTTAAATATATATTTATATATCAGCAGGTTGCTGAAAATGCGATAGCTCATGTCACATAGATACACCAAAACAAGAATATATACCGGAAATATACTTTAGCAACTTGAGTAACCGTTGTTTTTTTAAAGAATATAACCGCAGAAAAATCGCAAAAATTACCGTAATTCCAGGTCACTTTTTATTCCGTAAAAATAATAACCGAAAAACATCGTTTCGCAAACACAGGCAGCGAGAGCTCTCGCTTGCGATAGTGTACAAGTTGTAATATTGATATTTTTGTAATTATTTTAACGGTATAAAAAGGTGTGTGAAAGTACTGTAATTTTTTCGATTATTTTTACGATTGCTAAAGCTGCTAAGGTATCGATGGCTTTATTCCATAAGGGCGTACCAGCCATGTATAGGCGTATTCTATAAGCCCTCCTGGCGTTCGAGCATCGATATCGAATACAATAACTATGAAAACTTTCATTAATTTACGATAAAGAAAACGGATATATAACTTGACTTTATCGTAGTAGTCGTGGATACTCCCATTTTATAAAAAAAGAAGAAAAAAAACGAAGGCAAACTATTTGTACCCATGGGGTGTGAAGTACAAAGAACCCTCGAATTATCATTAAAAAAGTGCGTTTTATGTTCGACGACAATGATTATTTAATTCCGGAATCGATTTAATGAATCCTGAAATGCTGCTACAAAATGATGCCACATGTGAGGTTACCTCGTTTGCTAGGTGCAATAAATTATCGTAAAATATAACAACCTTTCAATAGCAAATTTTTTAAATATTTCTCATCCTATTTAAAAAAACCGTGCTGTGATAAAATGTCGATAATCTGGAGCAATAAAGGTTTACCGACAATTTCCCTTAGCACTGGTTTTTCAATCGTGTCTGTTAAAAAACAGATTAAACCGCCTTACGATTAAAAAATCGTAAGGCATACTGGGCGGTCCTTAATTCTTCCGTTTTTTGTCGCTCGGTACATTCGAGATACATTACAGAGAAAAAAAAAGTTGAAAATTGACATTTTTAAAACTAAACTTTAAACTTTCAACTTCTAACTTTTATGAGAAAGCGATATTTCTCATAAAAGTTAGAAGTTGAAAGTTTCATATCGCTTTCTCATAAAAGTTGGAAGTTGAAATTTTCATATCGTTTTCTCATAAGGTTCCTTTATTCGCGAAGCTTCCTCTATCAGAAAGCATTTTCTGTACTGTTGGCTTCCTTATAGAGGAAGCTTCGCGAATAAAGGAATATTATGAGAAAGCCGTATGAAAATTTTACTTTGCAACTTTTATAAGAAAGTCATAAGAAAATTTCAATTTGCAATTTGTATAAGAAAGTCATATGAAAAATTCAATTTGCAAGTTTTATGAGGAAGCCATATGAAAAATTGCAATTTTCAACTTTTTCAACGTCAACATCGTGTTAGACTTTATGCAAAACGACTAGCCGATTCCGGTTCTGCGTGAAAAAATACACGAACGCGCGTCACTTTGCCACATCTCTGCATCTACTTCGTTTAATACGAGCTTTTAGAAAATGTTTGTTTCATCATCCAATATTTGCGTTTTTATGGCCATGTCTAATGTATTTTTCCTCACTGATTACGAATCTCGAAATTATTTTACTCCTGGAGCGATATTCGATGCAAAAACTATCGTCGGAAGTAAAATAAACATTTTCCGAAATATTCCAAAATTTCAAATCGTATAAAATCTACACATTGTACAGTGCTAGTCCATTCCCGTGTAAAATTTAAGATCGATACCTCCAAGGTTACTCAAATTAGACAATTTTTTGTAATTAAAAAAAAACTCAAAATCCCATATAATTTTACCACTTTGATGGATTTGGACCAAATTCAATACCAAAGGTCTTTGATCAAAATAGTATATTTATGTGCAGTTTTAGGACGATAGCTGCTGGTTGAAACAGATTTTTAAACCGGAAGGTGACATATTCTCGTACGATGTCACTTCCGGTCGAACACTGAAGTTTGAAACGGAAACTAAGGTGGCCGAAAAATGTCAAAATTTGTTTGCGCGATGTTACTTTCGGTTTGAAACTGAAATTTTCCAAACGGCAATTATGTTTCAGGGAACGTTTTTGATTTTTCTTTGGAATGTATCTAAAATGCAACCAGCGACGGAAACGGTAACACACGGGTTGCTAAACAAAGGGTTTCTTTCTATCCTTGGTAATTTGAAGGTTTGTTCGTTTTCAGAGTAAGTTGGAGCAGAGCGCTCGATTTTAAGTGGATGGTATACCTATATATTCAATAAATATAGATGTACTTTCCACGTAAAATAGAACTCGCTGCTCCACTTTACTCTGAAAACGAACACACCTAGTGTTTCAACAGCAATGCCGTAAAATCACAAATCGTATACATTTTTTAATTATAGATAACGATTTTACCGACGGAGGGTTGTTGTATATCCTGTTCCACGAAACTACCTCCCAAAAGTTCAGGCATAAAAGGTCCAGTGTCTGCGTCACTTGCCATGATTGCCACTTGACGGATCAGCTGCACATCCCGACTCGAAAAAATAACCCTTTCTCGTAAAATAAAAATATATAATATAGTTATTTGTCGTTCGTTGCTAATTATATTAGTTCAAAGATTAGCGCCACGTCTTAACGCAGACCGAGGGTGAATCGTTGGGAGAGAAACGAGATATAGTGTTGTGACGGAGATTCCTAACCCCAAACTGGACAACCAACTCATCTGTTAACTGTTGAGCTCGTCTATACGGGTCGCTCGTTATGTTTTAATTAATCGACACGAGAGACGGCAATAAAAAAAAACAATTGAAATGGATATTGTTCCAGGAACTGCGTCACTTCTCGACGAACTTGACAGTACGTATTTTTCATTTCGAATTTCGCATGCACGCTCGGTGTTCCATTGACCGAACCGGCACCTGACAGGATAACAAAACAAATGCTTTTCAATCGATGTTTTTAATTTTTCGAATGAACCTTTTTGTTAATCGCCTCTGATGGGTTTTAACCTGTAAATGCCCGTATAAAATTTTCGATAATATCAATTACTAACGCCAATTATATTGATGAAAATGCAATGTTATCTAAGAACGCTGAATGACAAATAAAATCGTAAAAAATGATTTGTCATATTAATTTAAGTTAGAGAGAATCTCTGAAATTAACTAATAATCTGTATGCCCTTTTACCAATTCAGAAAAGCTTATGGTTTTGCTGCGAGATGGACGAACGCTCATTGGATATCTTAGGAGTGTGGATCAGTTTGCGAACTTGGTGCTTCATCACACTATCGAGAGGATTCATGTTGGCAAGGAGTACGGAGACATACCCAGAGGAGTTTTCATAATTCGTGGCGAAAATGTTGTACTTTTAGGTGAAATTGTGAGTAAACATTGACATTAACTATCCAAGTAACACTTTGTTGCGAGTGATGTAAGAACATCGTGTCAACTTATCTAAATTTGTTGTTAAAATTATTGTATGAATCTGTGTCCATTTTTGTCACCATATCCGAGCTGGGCAAAATACTCTAAAATACTCAAAATACAAAATACTTTGTGAATTTAAAATACAAAATATATTTTGTACTTAGATGGCCCAAAAAGTACTTATAATACCAGAAAAGTATTTGAGTACTTAAAATGCTTCATTAACATACCTGATATACATTAAGTATTTAAAATACCGCCCAGATCTGCACCATATTTGCAAGGTCATGTTTGCATATTTCGATAACGGAATCGGTAATTGTTATACAACAATTTCAGTTCTTGTCACGACAAATACCTATGGTAAAAAATCAAATTTCGAAATTGTTTGAAATTGCGATAAATAATTTCAGGAATTTGGTTTTAATGTTAAAATTAGCAAAGAGTCATTCGAGTTTATATATTTTCAGGACAGAGAGAAAGAAAAAGACCTATCACTGTCCGAGGTTTCGGTCGACGATATATTGGACGCCCAGAGGCGAGAGCAAGAGCTCAAGCAGGATCAAGAGAGATTGATGAACAAAGCACTGAAGGAGCGGGGTTTATCGTACATTCCTGATCTTGGCCACGACGATATGTTTTGACCCAAGCCGCTGCTTCCGACCTCATCGATAACTCGCTCGCGTAACTCGGAACGAGTTTGATGAAAGAAAAAAACGACTTCCACACTGAACGAATCAGGCGATTAGAGCTTGACGTATTTCTTGTGACAATGAAACCAATGAAACGTCTTGCCGAATTCGTGTTTCTAGAACGGTACGAATCTCAAAATGGACGTATGGACAGTCCGACGTACGTGAGAAACCTCACCGTTTATGAATTCGCTACAGTATTGCAATCGTTATCCGCAGCGTATGTAAATATCTAGGTTTTTGTACCTCTCGATTATTGTAATAACAATCCTTTTGCTGAAAGCGTTAGTACGGAATAAAAATTGTTTCTTTTGTTTCGACAGTGATTTGGGACACTATACATTTTTTTGTCGATAGCAACTTTATCCGCGTTGTTTGGATCGATATTTCGCTTTTTTCCATGAGTCGGTTAATTAATGAGATTAAACATTCGTTAATTACAACAAGTTTCATGAAACAGTTTTCACAGTTTGTTCGCTTCATTTAATTATCTATACTGCCGCGCTGACGTAAAGATAAGATTATCGAAATATCTGATCGGTATGACAAGTCGGTATGGGCGCACGACGAAAACGACAATTCGTACCAGAATGCGTGGTGCTTTTCAGCGATGGCTGTGAAGACTGCAAAGCCAAAAATCGTTTTTCGCCTTTACCGAGTCGATGTCTTTCTTGAGATTCTTCGCCCGTTTATCGATATCTTCATCTGCTCTCTAAGCCTCAGTGTCTCCAAGTTCGTTCGGTGATCGTACACTATGTGTGGTAACTGTTTTTTCTCCTATTTCCGAAGGACATCCTGATGACCTTGCACTCGATAATTCGCACACGCATAAATTGCACGGCTCTGCATACTCCCAATCGTCTTTGAATAGATTGCACCGGATTAATAACGCATTTTAACTGTTATATCTTTGCTCATCATACAAATTACCCCCTATGCTTCTGTATGAGGAAGCATTGTCTGTACTTTTGGCTTCCTCCTGTTAAAATAGCTCAGCCGGTAAAAATACCTCAGCCGGCCAAAGTATAAAATCCATTAGCCAGCTTAATCTGTACAGCTCTAATACGATGTACTGTATAGAAGAATGTAGGGCAAAACGGGCCAGAATAGAAATAGTTAATTCGCATTTTCATGATGAGAGTCGTATAGGACAAAGACACCCAGCGTATTTCCGGTAATAATGACAAAAACAGGGCACTGCGGCAATACGAGCCACGAAAAGAAAGCGGGCTACGTCATATGCGAGTGGTGACAAAAAAAAATGTAAAAAAAAAAGATAAAAAGACGAAGCGCGCGCTCTTGGATATTATTCATAAAAACTTCATGCGCTATATAAAATTCAAAATTCGAAAAAATTAATAGAATCTGTTCGTACAATTAAAAAGAACGACATTTTTTTCATAATAATAAACATATTTTATTTTCTCTCCACGAGTTGTTCATTCAATCGCATATTTCGTCGGGGCAACTCAGTTGTGACGGAAGCGCATACAAAATTCCGTTGCTACTATAAATCATTTCTTAAAGAATAATTACATTATTATTTTTCACTCGAGGGTAAAATAATCGAACGAATAAAGGTTGTATTCAGCTGCGTCGTTCACAGTTCCTTGCCGTCCACGTAATTGAATCCTGGAGATAGACGAGTGTGGGATTTTTCTTAGGAAGCATTTTTCGGGCCCGTCGCACCGCCGAGCGCTTCTGCCACACTGGACAAAATACCCTTAACTCCGCCGCCGACGCCGCGTAGCAGACCTTGACCAGCGGCGTTGTTCTTATCGGCACGGAATATGTCGAATATATGCTTGTTGTCGTCGCCCTTTGACGGTTCGGGTGGACTTGTCTCGCCGGCAGGAGCTGCTGCGACCGCTGAAACGAAATTTACAGAATATCGGTGAACAGATTCGATTCCAAAACAATTCAGATTCATTGATTTATCAACACTATAAGAAAGCCATTCCCTGTATCGAATCCGGGCTCAGTCGGTAATAAAAACGGAACGAACGTTTTCGACGAAACTTTTCATTTGACCGTACACGCCAGTACCGATGAAAGAAGTTGATCAAAATGTTTGTTACCGACGGCGGTAACTCATAAAATTGTCGAAAACACATAGAAAAGAAACAAGCGGTTTATGGTAGGCGAGAGCGCGGCGAAATGGGAAACCGGGGCAAAACGGGAGCGACAGTCGGGATGCATCGATGGTTCAAAATGGGACGTCCTAAAATTATTGTAAAATTGTGTTTTTAAAGACGTTTTTACAAATACAATTCTCCTATAATTTAAGAACGTCTCATATTGCCCCATCGATGCATCCCATTCGTCCGTCCCGTTTTGTCCCGATCCGCCCTATATTTTTTGTGTAATAATGATTTTAGCGAAAAGGAATGCATTTTTTTCTAATGAATTTTAGTCACCATATACTGTATATTAATTACTCTAATTAAGCGTTATATTTACTTGGATCGCTCGAGGCGAACAGAACTGCAGCAACGATGGCGAACAGCAGCACATGTATGAAAGAATTCATTTTCGAGGTTTGTGGTTGTCTACGCTGCTAAGGTACTGTTCGATGTCAAATTAGTAATTGTATGCTCTTGCTCGTTCGTCGCAACCTTTTTATAGCGAAAAATATGATAGCTTTGCGTACAAGCGCATTGATCATGCATAAACGATTTTTTTTCCTTGATAAAATATTAACCGAAGCGTGTATATTTGCGGATTTGATAATTCTGATAACGAGCATATTTCTTGGGCGACGCGCACACATCCGGTTGCATTAAGTGTTATTCGTGTGGTTATCACTTTTCGAGGCCCGCCTGTACTCTTCTTTCAACCTCTTTTCACGGACTCAGTCAGTAAGTCAGTAAGTCAAAAATAAAACTTTTTCAAGGTAACAACATTTTTTTTCGCGGCTTTTCACAATTTTGGGACAAATGCTAATTATTATCGTCTTTGTCTAACTGTTAAACACACACTAATAATTTAGGTTTAATTCAGAAAAGTTTGGCATCCTTGGAAAACATGGATTACAGTTTTATTAGTATATTAATCGTGTTTATTAATATCGATATTAGTTTATAAATCGTTTTCGCTACAGTCGGGAGACGTCATCTGAATCCGTCCGGTAACCAAATGAATATAGAAGAACTGTACATTCGGGAGACGTCTCCCGACTGTAGCGAAAACGATTAAGTTAATATAATTAATTGTAGAAAAACAACATTAATTGTTGTTATATAATTAACTGTTTCATTCTTTTTGAAATTACTTTTTTACCTTTTATATTATTATTCAAGTGTGCACACATGTTTTTTTAGAAATAAATAATTCTGAGGAGGGCCAAAACGTAAATTAACGAGGTCTGGAATTTCGCATTGCCCTTCCAACTGACGGTGCCGATGAGTCGTTGCAGCCCTAGCACATACGACGAACGTTCCTGTTGTATCTTTATTCATCGGTTTATTTTTTACACATTTTTTATGAGTAATTTTTTTAAGAACTTTTCAAATGCAACTTCTTTTTTAAAATAGGGAATTTTTAAGTTTCCCATATTTGATTTTCCGGACGAATTGATTTTTAGTTTTTCGTTGTTAAATAATTATCATTTGTTTGTGGCGCATTACGGCGACATTCGTTCGGAGCATCTCTGATGTAGACGATGAGATTACGAAAGACATAAAACAATGTCAATCAACATTAATCCCTCAACATCCGCCGCGCGATAAGGTCTCGTGTTCAATCAATAATTACACAATATGGATACAATATGTATGTAAAAGCAAAAAATATTTTTCAATCAAACTTCCAGTTACTGAAAGAAATGCTAACTGATCAAATGACTACGAAAAGGCCTTCGACAAAGTTCCGCATCGACATCTGCTGCAGAAGTTGGAACATCAGGAGGAAGCTGCTCGGTTGGATCCGGTCCTATCTGGCCGGAAGAACGTTCATTGTGAGGGTGGTGAAGGCTCTATCATCAGCAAGGAAAGTCACGAGTGGAGTGCCACAGGGATCCGTCCTTGGACCCTTGTTGTTCATCCTGTACGTCAGTGAGCTCCCTCGCCTTCTCAAATCAACAACCTCGATGTTTGCGGTTGATACCAAATTTTGTGGGAACCCCCGGCACCAAAATCTACAGGAAGACCTCGACGATCGTATTGCTCCGACGGATTTCTAATAAAAGCATTTTGCCTGGAATAAGTCTCTAAGGTTGTTTTTTTCCTCCTACAATATCACGAAAAAAAATGTCCACGCTGAAGGAATCAGGCGATTAGAGCTTCACGTATTTCTTGTAACGATGAAGCTAATCGAACGTCTTGCGAATTTGCGTTTCTAGAATGGTACGAATTTCAAATCGGACGTGTGCAATCTCTCCGACGTGCGCGAGAAACCTCGCCGTTTATGAATTCGCTACTATATTTTTATCATTATCCTCAGCCTATACAAATATCTAGGTTTTTGTACCTCTCGATTATTGTAATAACAATTCTTTTGCTCAAACGTTAGAATTAAATAAAAATTATTTCTTTTGTTTCGACAGCGATTAGCAGTTTTCGACACGGTACATTTTTTCGTTGATCGCAACTTCATTCGCATTGTGTGGATCGATGTTTTGTTTTTTTTTCCTACGAGATGGCGTAATTAATGAGACTAAACATTTGTCAATTTTAACAAATTTTATGAAACAGTTTTCACAGTTTGTTCGCTTCACTTAATTATCTATGCTTTCGCTAACGTAAAAAAAGTTTATCGAAATATTAAATCGGTATGACAAGTCTATAGTTCCGAGTTGTCCATTCGACAATTTTTCATCGACTTTTACAATGTGTAAATGATCCTTTAATCAACATTTTCGTCAACAAATAAAAATATGTTTGCATCGTCATAGCTAATGGCTTTCTTTCGGTAAGGCACAATAATTTTATTATAAAAAAAAGTAAAAAAACCGTTATTTGTCTATCGGTGTTATAATCACGTCGGCTTTTACTTATGAACTAAGTAAATCCAACCTGTCGAATGAAAATGGTGCTTCAAAGATATTGAATCCACTTGAACACCTCGATAGATATTCCGTAACCTCTCACAGTTTTATCGAATTCATTACCAATATACTTTGATCTACTAACGCCCTAGCAATTCTTGCTCTTGTAATTTCACTGGTGCCAAATGTACTTAATTTTTTATATTGACAAAAAAGTATAAACGAAAAAAGTATTCATTGAAATATCGCAAATGTCAAACCCTCTCGGAATTAACTTTGTCTCAACGGTTATAAAAATAACACCGTAAGGCGGCATTCGCGACAACTCTTAGTCATTTGAGTGAACGACGTAAAAAAAAATATTATACGTCCTATTGACTTTACACTACGGAAAATTGGCACATAGGAGCTTGCAATATTTCGGAATCAAGTAAGTCAAGATCGAGCAATTTCTCACCGTACATCTTTCGCACAAGATTTGACTTTCTTTTTTGCTGCCGTGTCGCTCGGACTTATCGAAATTGTGAAATAAAAAGAAAAGCAAAAAAAAAATATACACTAGAACGAAGTTTCCTGTACGTTTTCCTTGACTTTGACGGAGTTTAGAGTGGATTCGCTCAGCTGTTTGTGCTTCAGTGTGTGTTTCTGCCGGAGCTCTTCCACCCTAAAGTTGCTCTTGACGGATCGTTTGGAGTCGTGGCGTTGCAGACTCGTTCCCCGCTTTCTCGGCGACGTTATCACCTCCTCGATCTTCTCCGCCGAATTGTTAATGCTGTTCGTGCTACCGGACGCGATTCCCGAGGTGTCGGAGCTCGGATTGTTACCGTCCAAGCAATGCAAAAGACTGTCCGACAATTCCTCCTCGTTGAAGATATTCAAATCTGACTCTGATTGCTCGAAATCGCCGGTGCGCGAGGTAAAGCTCAAATCAACGGGACTGGCGGTCAAAACGCTTCGAGACAGTAAATATTCTCTGAACGTACTCGTTATCGACATCGAGCATCGTTGAATCGTCGTTCCGCAATCGTCGTCCATAGAAGCGCTGAAATTCTTTTCCCTTTCCGTTCTGTTAGGATAGTTCTCCTTGTTCTCGCGTGTTACGTTGTTTCGCCCCTTAACACCTGCGGAAATCGTCTCGCTCGACATTCCTTCCGGTATGTGCGATTCTTCCAGTATCGATGCGCAGTTATTGCGATTCATCAGATCCATATTCGAGCCACGAGTGTGACTCACGCTCGATGTACTCTGAGCGAAACTGTTGTTATCCAAGGATGCGAGATTGCAGAGATTTGAGCCCGATACCATCATCACAGGCTTTCGGGATCGCGGAGTCATCATTGTTTCCTGTTAAAAACGTTTTTTTTTTTTACATTTATCGTCAAACAGATAAGATAGAAACAATTAATTCGGGCAAATGCGTGAACAAAATTTCAATCTTTAAACACAATGCAGAGTTAATCGGCAACACAGATAGCTTGTTTATTTAAAAGTGCAGTCAGTCATCGCTATTGAATGCTGGTACGAGCGGTAAATAATAGTACATTACGATACGAGTGCGAAAAAAAACTGTTTCCGACGAGGATTAGTTTGCAGCACGAGCCGAAGATCAGTGTTGCAATCACACGAGTTAAGAAACAGTTTTTCGCTCGAGTAACGTACAAAATTTTATTTCACAAGGTATGAAAAAGGAAGTTTTACGCACGGAAATCGTGCGCAAAACCGCGATTTTCGCACCGAGTGAAGTAAAATAAATTAAAAAATGGCACAGAGGCATGCGTACCTGCATAGCTTTGCTCATCTTGGTCGTGCTTTGCGTGATCGGGCTCATGCTCTTGTCGCTGCTGGTTATAGGCGTGAGCATGTAATCGCTGTTAGCCAAATTTCTTCTCAGTAGATCCGAAGGAGTGGATGTGTGCGCCGCGTAGACGTTCCAAAATTTGTTCTTAACGATCGGGGACGCGTGAACGATTGTGGCGGACGGATCGTTCCTTCTTTCCGACGAGGAATCGTTATTGTGCGAGGATCGCGTTTCCCTCGTTGCGATCCTCTCGTCTTTCGTTTTTTTGGGAGTGAAAACAACTTCGATATTCGGTCTTCTGGACACGACGAAGACGGGGTCGGAATTTTGACGCACCAAATCGTTTTCCGATTGGCCGGAGAGGTCGCTAAGATCACGCGACGAGTACATGTCCGGCGGTTCGCTGTTGTGTCGAGAGAGTCGATCTTTCACGAGCGAGTCCTCCTTGATTCTTTCGAGATTCCCATCGAGAGGTGTCACTTCCAGCGACTCGGTGCTCCCGCGATGAAGTGTCGCGCTCGAGTCCTTGGGTGTCGCGTAAATGTTCGAGCCCGAAGTCAACAATATATTTGATCCGGATGTGACGAAAATATTCGCACTGCTTGCTGCGGAGTCGTTTCCTAATCGTTCCGAAGCTTCGCGGACTTCCAAGTTTCCCGGGCTCTCGAATACCTCGTCGTTTCGCTCTTCGCTGATATTAACGAAACTCATCAGTTGCACGCTGTCCTTCGATTTGTAAGAATTGAGGGTCGGAGTGTTCAAACTGCCGGTACTGTTGCTGAGACGCTTGATCTGCAGAATATTGTCCGATTCGAGTGAATTGTTGTAACTGTCGGTACTGAGCTCGTCGTCCGATTTGCTGAATAATGCTTTCGACGGCAGTGTCGATTTTTCAATGCCAGCGGCGCCGTAACGCTTCTGTTTGTAGTAAAACGTGCAAAAACATACGAGCGTTAGTTATTAGTCACGCTTCAACATACCCTTGCAATTATTTCGGTTTCATCGGTTAGAGATTTTTAGTTCGATGCCCTTAGCGTTATTTATTTGCGATTAGATTGAACAAGTGGCGATGCAATACAAAAATTAAAAAAAAAAAATGTATTCGAAAAATTAATAAATGCATCCTCTGCTCAAAAATTGTACACGAGGTTTGGGTTAAAAGCATTAAAGACATTGCGCGATTACTTGAAGGATTCCTTACCGCCGAAAGTATATTTTCCTCGCTGCTAGATCGGCTCATGTTCGAGCCGATATTGATGTCGATTAATTTCTTGTGTCCCAACAATTTCTTTTGAAATATATGCTTCTTTATGGAATCGCCGAGACTCTTGGTGCGATATTGCTTTACGTGTCTCGGTGTTCCCTGACCGTTTTCCTTGTTGAATTGCTTTACGAGCCTGCGCTTTTTCGCGGATTCCGGCATCGCTTGGATATGAGCGTACAGCTGGGCTAGAGCCGCTTGAGTGTCCTGCGTCGAGTTCGCTTTCGCCGTTAGCTTATGGTCCACGAAACTGAAGACCGTGTGCGCCGTGCCTGTGGCATCCGACATGGATTCGTTTAGCTGTAAGGAAGTAACGGATACAATTAATCAATCAATCGATCTGAGTTCTTGCGAATATTCGTGACTCACGTCGTTTTTGTTGGGACTCAAGAGCTTTCGTTCCTGCTCGACCCAGTACGCCCGTATATCTGTCGCCAATTTCGGGGGAATCTCAAACAACTCCACACCTTTTCTTATCATAAAAGCGACCAATCCCGAAAGATGCTGCGAATTAACGTGAAGAGCTTCCGGCGATAATTTTCTCGGACACATCAAGTGGGGAGTGAAGAGAGTAGCGAGCGTGTCGCAATTCATCTTGTTGCTGCTCTCGAAGGCCGCGGTTTTGTTCAACAGACTCAGGAGGTGTCTGAGCAAGGTTCTGTTGATCGGTGGCAGGAGCAACAGTAACAGCTGCAGCGAGCTCAGGAGTCTCGACTCATTCGCGATCGTGTCAACGGTACAGAGCTCTGGAATAATCGTGCAAATTATTTAAATAAAATTACATTGATATTTTTTAAAAAATCATTATAATACATTATAATTATTTTCATTATTAACCGAGCATGATGAGACTCGCGAATGAATATTCAGGCTTGATTTTCACAAGCATTCCATTTACGGTAGTCCTTGCGTCATGTCTGATGCCGCCTAAGTTTGAGAGAATTACGAACACTTCTCGATCGGAAAAAAATCTGAAAAAAATCAAGCCTATGGAAGGTGCTTGATTATTTTTATCGGAGAAGTGTTTGTAATCTCTCTCATTCCTCTTTCGAACTTAGGTGGTGTCAGACATGACGCAAGAACTACCTTAAGATGTTTAAAGAACAAGTCAATAGTCCTGAGCTACGAATAACTCGAGCTTAGCAATTTTTAAATACATATATCTATGTACTTACAATTACTTATAGTTATAATCATATTCTTTTAAATTTATAGCTATTGATAATCTGTTAAATTGTATTTTATTTGATTATATTGGGAACTTCTGTTTGCTAGTTTTCAATTACTGAAACTTTTTTGATATATGATGGGCTCACAATTTCTCTTGTTTGTAATGTATTCTTATCATTGTGCGAATGGAAAAATCCATTGAATAAAATAAAATAAACTTAAGATTATCCAAAATTCTCTTTCGACATATAAATTGCGAAACTATTCTCAGAGACTTAAAAAAATTACCGGCTATTTGACAGTGAGCCGGGTAGTGCAATTCCGTCAGCAGAGGCTCCGGAAGCTCCGCCAAAAATATTTTCAGCACGGAAGCACAGTCGTGAACGCTGTAAGGTCCGTCATCAAGTTCCAGTGGAATTCCCTGATAAAGAGCCGCTTTGAGGTCCTGCTGCCTCGTCAATTTTCCTGTTCTCCTGAATATACCCTCCTGAATAATACCTGCAAACATAAGATCCTGATAATAGTAAATAAATATTGACGAGTCGTCATCAACTTGATGCCGTCATGACTTTTCCAAATTTCCTACTTTGTTCCTTCGATAAATATTCTATGAGTTGCTTCACTTGATTTATTCCCTCTGGCGTCAAAGACGCGCCGTCAGTGCCTCTCTGAAGATTCATTGTGGACTTTGGTTTCTTGGAGAAGCTCAGCAAGCCCCACTTCTTTAACTTCGCCTTCTCCGCCACGCAGTCGTTGCTGAAAGTAAGTCAACACCGAAATTTAGTTCAGCCTCGAAAGCATCGTCGCCAATTAATCAGGCGCTGCCAAATCCCGCACGGACAAAAATCAAAAACACAAATGAGTTTCTTACTCCTCGGTGTTGAGATCCAACTCGAAGGAGAGATGCATTTTGACGAGGGTCAAAAATTGTTCCTGATTGACCTTTCGCATTCTCGAGGCGAGTTTACCGTCGACCCCCTCGTTAAAATCGTCCATCTTCATGCTGTCGAGATTTTGATCAATTTGACATATTTGAATATCGGCGATGCAGCACACTCACACACACGCCCGTCGGCGACGGTTATGTCCGCTCGCGAAGCTCCTCTCACAAGAGCTCCGTTCATTCACGCGTTGAAACTTTCATCTTAACTTGTACCGGGGTCGAGGGCTTCGACTTTTAACGGTAACGCGAGTTTTGTTGTGCTTACAAACAAAACTTTTATCGAGAACCGAAAATTTTTTTACCACCTCGCGCAGTATTTGTTTGGCCGGCTGATCCGCTGACACCGATATTTAACTACGAAAACGGCTGTCACGTGACCCGCGTAGAGCGGTTCGAAAACCCAATTGGCGAGAATACTACCGTGGCGCCATCTCCGAGACAACTCGGAGTAACAACCGAAGACGGTGTCGAGCGCGTTAGTCGAAGCTGTTTTCTTGTCTGATCAACTTTTGCGCTACCGTCGAACTGGCCTTCTGCTCTCCGTGCAGACAACGGGCTTCGCGTTCGGAGACCAATTGATTTTGCAATCGCGACAGAATCCGTCGGGAGAACAACACACGGCGATATTCACGATGCTGCGTCAATTGTTGAGACCGTTCGCCCGTAACGTTGCCCAGCGAGGTAAATCCCATTCATACTTTGTAACTATTCGGTGGTTTTGTTTCAATTTTGCGTTGATATTCATTACATAATGCATTCGGTACCGCCTCGCTCGATACAACTGCAGATATAAGACTGTGCTCTCCTGTTTCAATTCGGAGACAATTTTGCAGATATTTTCGGTTGTTACGTAACGTTGTATTGTTCCGTCGCTACTAATATTGATTTTGTACCGTGCTCGGTAATTTTTTTTACCTCATCGGAAAAAAATGTACGCTGATACTTCCAAGTATTCTTGGGACTATCGCCGCGTCATATGTTCTATGTATAACCTGAAATCTTGATTGAGAAGAGCTGCAGTACAGTTCTATAGATTGCATATGCACGATTTAAAAAAAAAAGGACGATTGCTCTAATGGTGATTTAGATACGGCTTTTTTAATGCGAACCCATAGGAACACTCTGCTGCTCACATTTCGAAATTGTAATCGCTTTGATTCTTATTTATCATATATTTTATTTTACATTGTGAGATGCGCAACGAATCTTTAAGCAAGGGCTCGGTGATTTCGGACAAAATAAGAGTATTTTAGTCTGTGGGTTGTCGGTAAAAAAAATTGTATAACAAATCCCACGGGATTGATTGCTTGCATCAGTGTTCCGATTATAATAAAATTCCCAGGTTTGAATGTAACAAATTATTAGAGTAGAATTGAAATAACAATTTTTTTCTTTCGCATCCCACTAGCGAATTTTATTTCAATTTAAATATTTTTATTCATTTCAATGTCAGGGTTGAAAATACTTTCTATTTTTATTTAAATAATGAAAATTTTATAATTTTTTTATGAAGATCCTGGAGATTTTTTATAGACTGAAAAAAAATACCAATGACTCAAGTGAAATTTGCTTTCGGACTGCCAAAGAAAATTGCTATTTCAATTCTGCTTTCAATTCTTACAATTCCATACGGGATTGAAACGATAACATGTAACCTTGACAATCTTACCGTTGTTGTGTCAATATCATATGGAATTATAAGTTTTGAAAGTAGAATTGAAATAAAAAATTTGCATTGGCAGCTTGTAAGCAAATTTTTTTTCAGTATATGATCAGAAAATGATCAAGAACAATCACTTAAATCAGATCTTTAATATAACTTTTTTAGACAAAAAAAAAACGAATAAAACATGCTTTTTTGCCTGCATTCCACAAACGCTCACCTTAAGGCATACAAAATATCACGGTCGGTAATGAAGACTCTAATTTCACTTTATCAAGAATGCTGAAATTCTGATGGTCAATAGTAATAAGTCCCATTCTAAAACTAGTAGAATAACATTTTATTTTCATTGGACACCGATTTTTGGCACCCTTAAAAAACAGTATTACAGTTTCGTTCGTCTTAAGGGGAAGTGAAATATCGGGGTCGGTAATGAAAACTGTAATGAACTTTTCTCAAGGGTGCTAATTGTTTGTGGAAAAAGCAAATTCGAGCCGGACGCACACGGTAATTTCGTACCGGCCCGAATTCATCTTTTTCTCAAAAAAATTAGCACCATTGAATAAAGTTAATTTGAAAATTGCAACTATCTCTCACACACTCATGGCCCCGTCACGTGACTTTTACTTCACCTTAATGATAGTGTCTTTTATATCAACGTGTGGTATTGTACGTTGATAAATTTGTTTGAAATAGGCGAACGCGCGTACCATGCACCAGCGCACTTCAAGCGCGCGACAATGGACGAATTGCCGATACCTCAGGGGTCCTGGCAGCAGTACTACGACACGAAACAAAAATCGTACAATATGCAGCTCGCAGCTGGCCTAGTATATTTCGTGGGGACGATGACCTATGTATGTATAAATTTTGAAAATTCTTTTTTACCGTCGGCCGGTTCGATTAATTGATATTCATCAATTATTAACAATCAATAATGATAAGTGACAAGTTTCAAAACTATCATAATTGACTGATCGATATTATTATTTAATTATGATTTAACTATAAAGCAAAATATTTTGTACTGCACAGATCATCAGCACTGGAGCGATCTACCTGAACTGGGCTCCACCCTCCCCCAAGGCTGCACAGAAGTGAACAACACAAATACGATCCACGATTAATAATTTAGTGTCATTTAAAGATGATAAACAAAACTGTAATATACTTTAACGTTCGGCTACTTTATAATTGAAGGTCAATAGAAAAGTTACAAACGTTTACGATTTTTATGAGAAAAATTTGCTTTACCTTGTCGACGCATTTGCTTGGTATGAGGAAAGAGTTTCTTTGTTTTGTTTTTTTTTAACTAATGATATATGTTCGTTAATTTTTATTCGTTGAGAATCTCCGTTCCTTAAAATTACACGATATATTCTGCGATAACGTATTCGATACGTAATGTACAGTCTGCTTTCATATTTTACAATGTTTATTGCGCGTTTAGGGGACTCGGTGGTATCATTTGGTTTTTCGTATCAGTGAGATCGTGCTATTTCCGAAAAAAATTCCAAGATGTCCTGGATCGTGAATTCCAGAGTTACATTGCTGTCGGGATAGCAACGCTGAATCAATTCTTGGATGTTAACGTATTGCGCTATGAATTCGCCCTGCATCTCCCTCCAGACAACCTGAGATTATAGTAAAGGTAATGTAATGTCGAATATGTTAAGGACTTCGATGTTTCGATTTTTTTTCCTCACCTGAAGCAAATTTTCTTCTTCGCAGAGGTGCTTCTCAACTTTTCGATACAAATGTTCCAGACCCTTTTTTACTTCGCGCGCTGGATATTCCTTGACGACTCTGCGTAGTTCTTGCTTACTATAAGCCATCTGATAACTTATCTCAGATTCTTTGACGCCGGCACCTACTTTGGCTTGCACGCCCTCGAAGAATAGCTGAAACAATCGTTTGAATTGAATTAACAATTTCTTTTTTAAATATAAAATCCCACAATCGTAATACTGATAAACTTACGTTCAATTTTTCGAGTGGTCGACCGAAATATTGAATAACATATGCCTTCAAGGCGTCGTGATACTTCTGTTTCGCCTCTTTTCGTTCGTGATCCAAAACCGAAATTTTCAATTGCGACAGCAGATCGTACAGATGATGAAAGTTTTCTGCGAAGTTCCCGATAAGAAAAGATAAAATCGAAGTGACGATGAAATACAGACTATTTATTGGCGAACGGGTAAAATAGACGTACCCATTTTGATAACTTCCTGCGGAGTTTTGTGATGTTCACCGCTGTGAATGGTAATGGCCTCGAACATCGCGTCGACCAATTTCGTGTACCATTTTTCAAGATCGACTTTCCTATCGGAGTTCTTGAATATCTTCTCGGCGGTCCGAGCAAACGGTCCGAAATTCTCGACGTACGGAAGTATGCCGCACTTGTGTCGCCTGTTGACCTTTGTGTCGCGTACAATCGACTGCAATTGCGCCTGCATGAATTTGTCAAAGGCCCGCTTTACCTGAACGAGAGCCGAGGCAAAAGTCATTGAGAGAAAAGAGCCGGTGTCCTGGGCGGACATTACGTGCTGCGATAAACGTACGAGAACGTACATGCACCAGCTGGAAACATAAATTCAAACAGTTGTTGCATAATCTTCGATGGAAAAATAATACATTTCGATACGAGTGCGAAAACACTTTTTCTGACGAGTGTGAGTTTGCAGCACGCGCCGAAGGCGAGTGTTGCAATCACACGAGTTCAGAAAACGTTTTTCGCACGAGTATCGAACAAAATTTTATTTCACGAGGTGGGAAAATGGGGGTCTTCGCAGGCGAAGCGTGCGCAAAAACCGCCATTTTCCCACCGAGTGAAATAAAAAATTATTTATACATGATAAATGAATTGCTCACAAACTATCGATTTTATCGAGGAACGATATGAAATTATTCAATTCAGGCTCCAGTGACGGAAATATTGCTGCCATCGTTGCACGGACTTCCTCGTTTATTTGTCTCTCTAATTTTTTGCTCGCCGTGGAGGTCGCCGAGCCGGGGCTAGTTGCTCCGTTGCTGACGCCGTCGGACTCGTCGGTCTCCGCACTCTGCGCAAAATTGTTTATATCGATACAAAATTAACTCGACTCCGTGGGAAAAGCCTCGTTATGTACGGGGCGTGTGTCGATGAGCTTATTGACCTTAGAAGGTGAGAGAACGATGTCCAACTGTAGAAAAGAGACGCAGAAGGCTTGCTCGGCTAGACAGACAGGCTGCAGTTGCGAGAGAGCTCGATCGAGCAGTGAATCGAGCAAAACGCCTTCACCCTGGGGCGCCCAAACTTCGCCGCTTAGCAGGCAAATTGGGGCTGGTGTTATTAAGTCTTCACCCTTCTGGCCACTCGATTTCGAGGAATTCGCTGTACAAACAATACAAGAGTAACTTCAATCAGTTTCAATTTTCTAATCCATTGACTGGACCGGCAAAAATTGTATGTACATAACCCGCAGGATGGACGGGCGTTTAGAAAATACTGCTTGATTTAATCAAGATCGTTTGTTGACCCTTAACCCTTTTAACTCTAATTCCGAATCTCGATATTCCCAACAATATTTTTATTTCAAACCATGCGGTCTTGTGCTGATGAGCCGACTTTTCGCTTCCTCGAAGAAGAGCTTCAAATCTCGCTGATACAATTTACTCATCGTGCCGGTGTAGACTTTAGTCAACTGTTGAAAAGCCTTGTTGTCCAGTGCGCGAAGCAATTGCATCAACTCCGTGTACGGTTCGAGTTCTCGGTGTACGGCTTGATGCGTGGGTAACAAAAGGTCTCCCGTTGCCGCTGTCGTCTCGCCAACATCGTTGCCCTGTTCGGGCATAATAAATAGTTTCGACATAATAAATTATTTCTTCGCTATTCTTTTCTTCTGTCTTGCATTTTTCGATTATTATTACCAGATGGATGAATAAATTGTTGAGGTGCCGAGCGACGATGAGGGAAAATTTAGCTCTCAGTTTGTCGAGTCGTCTCTTCTGCTCGTTGACCGCGCCCATTTTATCGAGTCCCGATGGAATCGACGAGGCTATCGCTTTGAGCAAGGCAGCCCCTGCGACAGTCAGATCCGCTCGACCTCCCGGTAATTCGGCGTCGTTCAATATTCGTTGCTCGTTGTTCGATATATCCAGTTGCGTCTTGAAACATAATTTTTTTTTATCGGAGCAAGATTTACTCGATTCACAGAAAATAAAACCTATCTTGACACCAAACAAGTTAATAAAGATACGATCGCGCTCACTATCAAATCATCGAGAAGATCCAGAAGAAGCTTCACATTGTCGTTCGCCGTTCTTATTTCGTGATTCTTCTGACGAATCTGCGCCATAGCCTCTCGTATCCTGCCGAGTGTCTCGTCGATATTTATCAAACGGGACTCGACGACCGATGCTTCCTCTATCGCCGCCTCGATTCCATTCATTAACTGCAGCACGCGGGGCTCCGATGCCAGCACCGATTGCACGTTTTCCTGTTTAATAAAGAACAATGTTAGGCGAAACAAAAAAATCATTTTCACAAATCATCAAAATCAATGCTAGTGCTACATCAATTCGTGCGTCGTAAGCAGAAGTGTTTTTAACTTTTATAATTCGTTATTCAGGAGCTCTTATATTTATAATTTATTATATACTGATTGTAAAGGAAAAATTCGTCTAAGTAATACATGATCAAATCATCAATTTTTTTTCTTTTTTTTTCTTTTGCAGTTTAATGCAAGCTGGCTTTACCCCGTCTAGGATAGACAAGTCTTTCGCGAGGGTCTCCATGAAGAGTTCGGCATTGGATATCGCGTATTCACAGCCGGCCATCAATGTAGCCAAGTCCGCAGCTTCCTTGGCTGTTATAGGTTGATAATCTGAGGTAATTACGGGCGTCAGAAGGTCTGAAAAATTGTACAAACTCGAGTAAGTAATTTTGCAGTAGACTTACAGGGGGGGGGGGGGGGGCGGGGTCTTGCTTTACAAGCCCTAAAAAAAGCGTTTTTTCAGGAATTTTTTTTAGGAAAAAACAAGTGAGCCCGTTGAATTTAGAGGTATGTTTTAATGTATATTTAAAAAGTACAAAAAAAATTGTTTGGACACAAAACAAAAAAGTACTGCATAGGTATTGGCCCGCTGCATAGTTATTGGTTATTATTTTTTTAAACTGGCTGGAGTGATAATAAAAAACTAAACGACCTATTGACTTAAAACAAAGCTCATTCCTTTCAGTACTAAATTTTCTTTTATGTAAACCTCACACATTCTTAAAAAAGTCTTTTCAAATAATTTTATAGCATGTTAAAGTTGTTTTTTCTTGCTCAAAAACACATTTTTTTTGTTCAATCCTGAATAAAATTATGATTTTTATTTTTCCTTTTCCGAAGTTCACATAGAAGAAAAATATGTAACAATTGAAAATATATTTGATTTTTTTGTTTCCGTCAAGTATTACGAGCTGCATCTTTCCCACCAATTGAAAACTACAGTGCAGTAAATCGGTCAATATCCAGAACGATAAGCACCATGAAATTGAGTCAACAAGGCACAATAATTGCTAAATGTGCAGCATATGCTACAAATATATGCGCTTGCCTCTGGGTAACTACCCAGGATTTTTTTTTTGTATAAAAAAAATGTCTTACATTTTCCAAATATAGATTTTTTAGGGCTTGTAGAGCAGGACTCTGCTTATTAAAAAAAAAAATATATATATATATATATATATAATATGGTGCTGGTGATTTTCTCATAGTTTTATCTAAGATACATGCTACGCAGTCCCACAATAACTGTGTGTCTATCTATCTTTTTATCTACTGTTACCAGACATGTAATAATTGCCCGTAACAGGAGTATTTGCGTTACCTGGTGTCAGCGTAATACTGTCGCTTTCTTTCAGTGACGCCGGATCCACAAGCCAATCCTTAGGAATATTTTTGAACTCAGGCCGCTGCGGCAAGCCGCAGGAGTACGTGTAAAGATTGCTTATGAATGTTCGTCTCTCCTGCGCTGCGGTGGCAGTCCATTTGTAAACTTTGTCTATGTGGAGCTCCATGTCCGTCGAGTCGTTGTTTACACCGTCGACGGTTTGTATGTCGGTGAGCAACCACGATTGCTTTTTTTTGTATACATTCTTGTCGTTCTTCTTTACTTGATAGAGCATCAAGGACGAGCTGGGACTGTCCGTCGACGTAGCGAGACATAGAAAACTCGTTTTCTTCCTCTTGTAGGCTTTGCTAACGAAACAAACGCTCAACAATTTTTCGTCGCTCGGTGTGAAAACTTCGCGCTGAAGTGTGTGTCGGATCGCCGCCATTGTCCGCGGTCCGGCCTACGTCGACTTTCGACGATTGAAAAACACCTTAACCTTGTCGACCCCGATCTATCGCTATTTCACATTAAAATCATCGGCGAATGTCAAATAAGACATATTTGAGTATTTTTAGGTTATGTTTGGAAAACTCCCCCGGCCATTGACAATGAGCACTGGGCATGTTTATGTAAAACACGGACGGTATACCGGTGGAAAACCAATTGTCTATCGTCCGTCGGAAAGTGTTGCGAGAAAGCGGTACAACTCTTTGTAACATCTTTGTCGATAAATGTGCACTGCCGTACCCGTTGTTACGACAGCGTCTCGAGTCGGCAAGACAGTTACCTACTGTCGAATACCTTTTATAATCACGATACCGCAGATATTACTGTTGATAAACAGGAAGACTTGTCATGAATGGAAATAAAAGAACAAACTTTATACCTTCTTGTAGATATTTGATGAAGACATTACCGAAAAAAATGTTAATATCCGCGATCAATATGATATAATAAATAATTAAGTGAACTTTAATTCTCTCAATTCTCTTAAGAGCATGTGAAACGACTCAGTCGGTAACCAAAATCTGTAATGAATGCGATTCAGAGACGGTAGACTTGTCGGTAAAAAGCAAAGCATTGGTGGATGTACAATTTAATACCGCGTCCGATGAAGCTTCCGTTTTATCCGAAACGTCAACCAGTTTTAAATGGCATTGATTCGAAAAATTCAACTATCTCTCTCGCACTCATATGTCACGTGGTACATCTTTCACATGGCCTTAAGACCATGTGAAACAACCCCCTCCCCGTCCATCCCGGGCTCAGTCGGTATCAAAAACTGTAATCAACTTTTCTCACTGGATCTCTCATA
>JAPYZC010000789.1:0-45205 GCA_030522665.1 Ichneumoninae sp. A BG-2022a | reverse complement strand
ATAATTTTTGGATGCCCAATTTTGTCCTACCGATACATCGAGATTTTTAAACCCGTTTTGCCCCACGTACCACCATCGCCACCATTTCAAAGTTATTGGCGAATTGCGGTTTATCTTATTATCCCGTTTTGCCCCGGTGTGCCATTTTGCCCCGCTCTCCCCTATAAAAAGAAATTGTTTTTTTTTTCAATTTTCCATAAAGATTCAACTCTCTGACGTTATGAAGAGAAGAGGAAAAAAAAATTAAACTCTGAAGTATCAAGTCTTGAAAATCGGAGGTTTCTACGAAGGGAGCCCAATATCTACAATAAAAATCGCTGGAACGCAACAGCAGCGATATACAACGGCTGCGTAAGCCTGGGGGAATAACAACGGACGGTCTATCGCATCTTTCGATCGTCTGGTATCCTTCGAGAGTTCAGGAAACAAATGCGATTATTTTACCACTTTAGAAGTTTTTCGGATCTTTGTCTCGCCTTTCGCTGGCGGGGTGGTTGCCACAAGTCGAGTGTCGGAGATTGCTGCAAATCGTGCGGGGGCTTTTCTTCTTATTCTTCTTGTTCCTCTTATTCCTCTTCTCCTTCTTCTTCTTTCGCGAGACATGCATCGTTCGGTGAATGCATGCAAGCGCGCATCACAACGATTCGTTCGCACGACCAGCCAGCAGCTGTTGAATCGATAAGAAGCGGATAAATTCTCGCGAACGGGTGGTATCTCGCTGAAGTTTGTCCCCGGCGTCGCGAAGAGCCGAGGTTTATGGATGAGAAAACAGAAAATTTCCTGCGAAATCCCCCGTCGCTTATAAAAAGAAAATTGATCAATGATCGATAAAAAAAAAAATCTCCCGAAGCAGCTTTTCATTGATTTATTTAGTGCTACCGGACTGATTCTGACCGAGGATTTTCTTTGTTTACAAACCGTAGTCCACATTTTTTTGTCCCCGTACTGGTAATTCAACTACTCCGTCGTCGGTTTTCTCGTCGATCCCATTATTATAATACTCGGAGTTATTTGTATCGGGTAAAATTCTGAGAACGCTGTACGGTACGTGATCTCGATCGAAGGTGGTCTCGTACACCAGTTTTCTTCGATTATTTCATTTTATATATATATCGCGCTTCGTGGCAGTGTAATGTGTTTCGAGATCGGATGTTTCTCGATCGGTGCGGCTCCGACCACAGGATGATTCACGCGTTGATCGATCCCCCGATCGCGGACAGTGACTTACCGAGAAGAATACTGCGGGATATCGAATACGTATCACCATTCGATACCGAATGATGTACCGAGATTATTTCCGGTGTGTCGTTACGGCTCGCACGGTCGATCTGCGGATCGAGAGTCGACGAGTGTATCGATCAAAATTCAATTGAACACCGAGATTCGAGATCCGAACTGTAATACGAATAAATCAAGCATACACGTATGCTCGATCGTGAGGATTTTCCATGCAGCACAAAGACTCCATGGATATAAGTTGCTCGCCGGGACGGCGTAGCCGAGAGCAGCGCGCTTGCCGATCTAGAATCTCAACGCTGTCTCCTACGGCGGCCTTTCATACATAGATGACCAGCTGTTTCTCATCGCGGCGAACCAGTTGCCAGGATCGGTTCTCCGCTTCGGGATACAAATCTAACCCGCGATCCGCAGCGCGAATTAATCTAACGATGACATGCTCCAATAACTCCCAGCAAATCAATGATCTACGATCGTTGGAAGCACAAATTTTTTACCTGTCTTGACGGTAACTACTTGCAATGCCGCGAGGTAGTATCATAGTTTGAGCAAGATCTTCGCCGGATATTGGACGAACATGGCATATACATCAGAAAAAAAAATTATTGAACGAAAAACGATAAAGTGTAACTGCACCGTAAAAAATGTTATGAAATTTACAACATGTTTAACATACAAAGTTATATGAAATATACAACCTCCGGTGATGGCGCCGAAAAGTAATATATCCGTATATGACAATTACATTATTATTACAAATATTATACAAATAATATTGTTTTTAATATACCGCTAACGCAATATTCTTACATACGTGTCAATGAAATTTCATGTACTGTATATGCATAAAACTTCATATACATTTATGAATTTTCAAACAGAATTTTTTTTACAGTGTAAATGTCCCGAACGAAGCTTAATGATGCGGCATCGCAAAATATTCGAGAACAACGTTCAGCAACACGGTAAACTGCGGGATAGTTTGAATTTCTCATAATTGCATAATTTCACGTTACGTTTGAGATGGGAAGGCCGGGGGGAGGGGGCGGTGTAAGGCGCGCGAGTTTGCTGCATCAGTGAGTTGTGGAGCGGTCCAGAATATATAATGTTATACCGCTCGATGTTTTGCACGAGAACAGAAACATCAATGTGTGCTACGTATTTCTGCTTCTTTGAGAGTACAACGCACGTAGGTACTCACTCGAGAAGGTACAGCCGTGCGGCATAAGATGGAGTATATACACTCGTTCGAGAGCTTTTTTCCTTCCGGCTACCGCGGAGAGGTACCGCACGCGGTATTACCGGGAGGAGCGAGAGGGACGAAATAATAAAAAGTGAGAAAGAAAAGACGCTTGCCCTGTGGCTTCTTGGTTTGCACTCTGGTGCACCTACTCGACACAGCCAATGGGTATCCCGGCAGCACTCTCGACCGACCGATAACACGACGCCGGCCGCCCGGTAGCATTGTTGCGCCAGTATTTATGTAGTCAAGACCGTTTACGGCCCACCGGGCCGCATAAAATTTAACGACTGCATCGCTGGAAAACGTCCAGGTGATGAAGACTGCCCTCTCTCCCCCCCCCCCCCCCCCCCATTCAGGCGAGAGATCGCATCGCGAACTTCGCGATTGCAGCCTTATAAATTTTTTTCCGAGATGGGTACGCAAGCCGAAGGAGTGTTCACACGAACAAAAATAATTAGTTGCTCCAACTGGAATGCGCAGTTAGATACCCATGCGATTTACTCGGTTGAATCAACGATTGAGATGGTTGACCCATTCACTTATTGGACCGATCAAATTAATGATTGGTTGGGACAACTAATTATCTTTCACCGTGAACAGTTGATTTGTTTTCTTTTTAACGAGGTCAGTATATCGACAGGTGAGTAGATACGCTATATGTTTCGCTTTGCTTTCACGATCTAATTCGCTCGGCAGTATATAAATTAGTCGCGATATGGTACATTGTAGTTATAATAGCTTGAGAAATTATGGAAATTAGGGCATTATCTCGTTGCAGGGCCGTTGTGTGATCTACCGAGTTCCCACGAGACGAGAGGCTACACCATTGTAATGTATATATATTATACCTACGCGGTATAGTATAAAACGTATCGAGACTGAAAGTTCGCAAGCTGTAACGCACACACACCCCCATTAGATGTTTCCTATCTGTTTCGCTCGGGCTCCGCACATTCCACCAGGTCGTCGCACCTTCGCCGTACTTTCCGCCGCATAATACACTCGGAGTATTATACTCTAAGTATATATATATGCACGTATATACTTGCAACACAGAATATGTAGTAGTGGGACGTAAAGTTGATAACGAGAGAGGAAGTTAAATATCTACGAAGTAGATATTACAGACGCAAGAGCAAAACTCGACCGGGGTAAGCCTGGGAAAATCGCACGCGTGATGGAAAGTGTCCACGAATTATTCCAACTTTTAGTTGCGTCCTTGTCTGGCACTCCAGAACGCCGCTGGGCACTCCACGCGATAAACTTCTCGGAGGCCGGTTCCGTTTCCACGAAAGAAAAGGGAACGACCTAGACGAGAACGAGGAAGCAGGCCTCGTGCGCGTCACCGATGTGCGCGCCAGCCGATCGGATTTAGATTTGCATGCGATCCACCGTGGACGCTCGAACGTTGACGTTGATCGTGACTTTAGAATAGCCCCTTTTTTTCCCATGGAGTCAGGAGAAAGGACGAACGGAATTTAAACTATGCAGGTCTGCGATGGGGTCTTTTCAGACGCAAAGGAGAATCCTGTTTGATTTCCGTTGATTCGAACTCTACCGGTCTCGGACCGCGAAACTCTCGGATTTGTGGCACGGGACTATTTCTTCCCCGAACATAAAGAATAACCTTCGAAAGAGCCGTGGATAATCAGTTGATCATTGCCGTGACAACAAAAAAACACGGCCTATCCGCTACGCGCAGTATATTAGATTAGGAAGGTGCGAGGTGAACGCGTGACCGTGTCGAAAGTCTCGTTCCGTTATCTCGCTTCCCAAGCTTATCCCGAGAGCGTGTTCCAAGCAACATAGATTCCCGCTTAGAACTCCCGTGCCGCATAGAAGAGTCGATTTAATTATCTCGAATAGACGTTTGACTCTTTCGACGACAACGTCCCGTCGAATGAGTTCCCAATAAGAGGAGTTCAAACTGAACTCCCCCCTCGGGTTGTCCTACCCGGTTGCTTCCACTTGGGAAGCACGCCGTCACGGTTTCCTCCCGACAGAAGCGTTCTAGCTGGATGACTTACAATAAAGAAAATGGCTGCACGATCTTTGCCAGTCATGCAAAATGCCAGCATGATCTTCTTTCTGTCAATAGAATTGACAGCTCCTCGATGGCGAAGAACGGTCAGCTGGGAACTACGATCTTCTCGGATCCGTGACTGGCACGGGCCCGCGGGCACTGGATCAGGCGCTAGAAGACGCAAGGCGACACGACACGACGCCCGCCGAGAGGCCGGATCTTGCTCCGCGGTCTTGCTCTTCCTCCTTCGCCCCTCGGAGAACGCGACCCTCTCGTCCGCTGGCAGCTCTCATTCTTATGCCGTCACGACCAGTCGGATCATTAGGCCTCCCGGCATTACAAATGACGTCGTGGCATCCACGGATAGCTCAGTCTACGGCTCTTGGGCTCTCTCCCTCCCCCTCCTTCCAACCTTTTCCCCGGCGTCTTTTTCTTCTTCTTATCTCTTGGCTCTTCTTCGTCCGCTGGCATCGTGTGTGCACCGTTCGGTCATCCTCAAACCTCGCCTCCGCGCATTTTCCTCTCCGTCGTCGAATGCAGAGCCTGGCGGCTCCGATCCCTCGCGAACTTTGAGCAAAAAGTTGTACGGACACAGAGCCTCCGTGGCAAGTCGTACTCGCATAAGACATGCATGAGTTTCTTGCCGTCAATAATCAGTTTGAAGCGATAGATATCGCTTGTCCTTACCCAATGCCATCGGACCCTCTGTACCAGCGGTACCTTGTCCCCTTGCCAACTCCATACGCACGTCTGTATGTTGCGTCTACGACGCGCGAGGCAGGTCGCGATTGCGGAGATAGCGCACGAGAAGACTTCATTCGCGGTCGATTCCCGAGGAAGACGCATCAATCTCTATCTATCTTTAGAAACAGTCAGTTGCCCCAATTTAAAAACTCGTAGGAGAGAGCGGGGCAAAGGGACCATTTTTATCATTTTTTCACCAGCGCATAAATAGTCTGACCTTAAATTAAGGATCCATTTTGCCCCACCTGTCCTACATGTCTTACAGACGGAAAATTCATATCTTCGCCGTGAAAAAAGGAATCATTTCGGTAAGAAGATCTAGTGCAAAATTTTGAAAGCGGCTCCGGAACGAACAAGTGGATTGTTTACCTTTGGAACACTGTATCGAGGCTCGTAGTTAAAACACACGGAACTACGCAGCTGAGGATCTCGCGAGAGTAGAGTAACACGGGAGGCAAAGTTGTGCTGCAAGTAGGAGAGGAAAAGTAGTAGTGGCAAGGAGTAGTAGAGCCGGCGGTAGGGCAGCAATTGCGAGCAATGCCAAGGCACACGGTCAGCCAAAGGCGAGTAAGCGAGATGTATGTATATATATATTCCCTCAAGTAAGCGAGAAAGCGAAAGAGCCTCTCTCGTCCTAAGTCGAGGAGACGAGAGAGCTACTGCGGTGGAGGCTCGCGGGTCGCGTGTTAACCGTCTCCACGGACGCAGAGCACAGTACGCTCTCGTCTCTCGTGCAAGCCGGATTGCGCCAATCCCCGTGTTCGTGGCTAGAACCACGTGCTTCCCCGCCGCGTGTGCCAAGCTTTTCAACGTCGCCACCTCCCGGCATCGACGAACTCGGGTGTTTTTACGGACCTTCCATCTTTCCTCGCGGCGACCAAGAGCCAAGACGGTTTGTCGTGCGACGAGATCGGTGACAAAGTTAGCATGGAGTCCAGGGACATAACTTTCGAGTAACTTGGAAACTGTGTATCGCAATTCGAGCTTCCGATCGGACGAGAAGGTAACGGAGAACGTCGTTGGAGTGGTCCGGAAGACGAACGATAAATACGGAGCGAGGAAAAAGCAACCGTTCATGAAAATGTCTTAAGAGCCGTCCCGCTCTCGCCGACAGTGAATAACAGACGGCAAGAAGGAGGCAGCTCGATGGTCCCGCGGATGGTCCATTAGCGCCTCGCGATCACAGCTCGCGCTCTCCATCCGTTCGCTCTTCTTTTTTTTCCATCGGCACTCAAGCGTCGAGGAGCACCGTTCCAAAACTCGAGCGAGCATCGGCGATGACCTCTATTTCCGAGCTGACGAAAGTATCCGGCGACTTCTGACCGGCCACACAAAAGGGATACACCCAAAGTGGTGCTGGAAGAATCCGAACCGTCGGAGAGTACGAAGGAGCCGCGAAGAAGAGAAACGATTACGAACGAGGGGAGAGGGAGGGGGGGGGGAAGAGGAGACCGAAGTGGGGTCACACGGAAACGATAAAGAGGTCTCGGACAACGAAAAGAGGATCCTCGACCCAGCGGACGCCGAGGAAAGAGGCCTCGACGATTTCTACGGATAATCGGACGTAATTTACCGATAGTGTAGAAGGCCCTTCGTTTCCCCAGTTGCGGCGTGAGGAGAGATACCTCCACCATGAGCGATCTACTTCTCGGCGTAGCCGCGGCGTCGAGCCCGGAGGGTACTTCAATCGTTGATCCGCCTCCCGACTTTAATTACAAACCGATGTAAACGGGGGAACAAGACGAAGGAGAGTGAATACGGTGTGCGAAGGGAGGAAAATAAAGAAGATAGGATAGAGTTGGAGCACGATAAAAGGGTACTCGGTTTAGCGTTACCCGATCGAGTTTCCAAGGGACGTCCGCTGCGCTCCTTCGATAGACACTTCGATCGAGCGAGATCAACGGTGTCGCCGGTAACGATTGGTCGGCAGACCTTTCCTTAATTAGGGCAATAAAGACGAGTCCGCGGGTCGTCCTCCTTCCAGATCCTGGGCGCGAGATCTCGCCGGATCCGGCAGCGTACCGCGGTCCATAAATGGTCCTCCGTACCACGATCGCGTGGGACGTCGTCTGACCCGTCGGTCCAGCGGTGTCGAGCGTTATTCTCGCCACCAGCGGTACCGCGAGGCGGTTCTCCTTTTTTGCATTCGCTCCGGACGATCCCCACGCGAAATTGGCCCGTTCAGGGTTGTCAGTGATATCGGTCCAACTTTTTCCCAACGGCCCTCGACCTGCCATAAACGTCGGGTTTCACTCGGCGGTTCGCGTCGGCGAAGGCGGTTCATGACGAGCTCTTATTTACATAGAGAGAATAACACGGGGCACCGTTGCCGTGGGTTTCTTCACCCGATACGGTCGTCGCGCGTGGGTCTCCGGTACTGTTGCTTCATCGAGTTACCTCGGTGACTGGGATGCGCTCTCGCGCCCCGATCTCCGCTCTGCTCCTCGTTCTATAAGCTCCAATCTCAACGGGAGTACACACAGTTGTACAGCTCGCTCTCTCCGCGCTCCGTTCTGGCCTCCCGGGTCACTGGCGAGATCCTCGAGTTCCCGGAGGAACTCTCAGCAACAACACGAAGTTACCCGCTCGATCACTTCACCGTTTTCTCTATCCTCGTGCTTAAACGCTCCGGCATGGAACGCGGAAGCTGACTCACGGCATCGTTCGTATACTATGATTTAAGTGCACGATTTCAAAGTTCGCAAGAGAGTTGCTCTGGCCAGGCGGCAGAGGCAGGAGCGGGAGCAACATCGGGGCAAGAGTTTAATCGCTCCTACAGCCTACGACGATGATGATTATGGTGAGCGCAACGTAACTATTAGCTACGCTGCGATGCTCAAGGTGGATCCACCGATAAATCTGTGTTTATGTGTCTGTGTATGCGTGCGTCGGTGACCTCATGAGCAATGGGATCCGATTTCGATTGGTCGCGGTAGTCGCTTCATTAATTGGAATACAAACGTTTTTTTGTGAATCTTCGAATCGTCGAGTGCAACGTCCACCGGCTCTGCCGATACTTCTGGATTCTCCATCGATCACACGAGTGGTCCGACTGTCGAGGTGGCAAAAAGTAAGACGGAATCGCCCGGTGTGTCGGATACGAGAGAAAATAAGTGGGACGTAAGAACTCTTTTTACCCCGCGAGTGGCGAACGGCGCCGAGGGAAGGGAGTGGAACACGCCAAGCAGAGGTCGAGACTTTCGGTGGTCTGCGGCATTGTTCAACTACCGCAGCCCCGTACACCCGACAGCTTCGCTGCTTCCCCGTTAAAAGAGAAATCCAGGTCTCGTTATAAATGCTGGAACACTCCCGAGCGCGAAAGGATAAAAGCTCCCACCTCGTGTGTGCCAGAATCCTTTTTCGAAGTGAAAAATGTAAGAGTTTCACGCGACCAGCATCCCTTAGTAATTCGGCGAAGCTTCTTATGCGACCGCCGTTTTAGTCGAGTCCGTGTGTACGTGCGGCACTTACGTGACAGCCGGGCATTTCGCATGCGAGCGATAGCTCATCCAGCGGGAAATTTTCTTCGCGTTTTTTTTTCTTTTCTTTTTCGTTGCTTCAAATTCGAAGTGCACATCTCACATGTTCGAGGGACAAGAAACGTGTACAAGGCACGGGACGGTTGTCGACTCGGGATAAAGACAATAGAGGAGGGAGAGAGCCAGAGGATGCTGCTTGCCGCTATGAGAAAATTATGCAGAGTTGGCCTCGCCGTTGTCCTAGCTACCGCACTCTGCGTACTTACTCTCGTCGACATGCCGCCACAGCTACCGGAACCACCGACCGCTCCACCACCCACGCCAGGTAACTTGTACAACCGGATGCACACAATCGTTACACACGAATTAGACAAGATTTCATTTAGCTTAGAAAATAGCAAAAAATTAAGGAAGTGTTTTAAAAAATGCATGATAAAATCGTCACGAATAAAAATGCTTAGGGGAGAGCGGGACAAAATGGCACACCGGTGCAAAACAGGATAATGAGACAAAACGCGATTCTCCAATAACTTTGGGACAGTGGCGATAGCGGTACATGGGTCAAAACGAATTTGAAAATCCGGATTTATCATTGGGATAAAAATGGGGCATCGAAAAATTGTTGGAAAATTGAGTTCTTCCCTCACTGTCCCGTTTTGCCCCGCTGTGTCATTTTGCTCCGGTCTCCCCTACTGCGAAGATGATTTATAGAAGTATTTTTAAAAATGTGTCAAAGACAACTTTATGCAAATTCTAACGTTCCCAAAAGTGTCTATCGCTATCGTACGAATATCCCTCTTTATACCCTAATTCGAAACATGAGCGATTTGAAACACTCGCAAAATTGCTTTATGCAGATAATCCCTATAGAAAAATAAAAATAAAAAATGACTGCGACCTCGGGGGTAACGTAACTAATGGGAGAGTTATCTGTCACGCGGAGTAGCGGTGCGTGGGCATGCGTGAATGTTGAAAGAAGAAAAAAAAAACAAAATCTGACCATTATTCGTATTCTCGAGCACGAGGAGCTCCCGTTGATCGCGGCTCTTGTATATATATCCGACGAATGATCGTTTCGAATTCCACGGAAGAATTTCTTTGGTGGCATCTCCGAAGAGAGCTTCGTTGAAAAGTGTATAAAAATGTTGATTCTCGAGAGGATTTTTCACGGGGTGCTCGGACGTAGAGCCAGGGATTGACCGTATACCTCGTAGATTCATGGGATATTTTCATCCTTCTCTCGCTCGGTGTTCCGGACGATGAAATAAAGAAATGCGGAGCGGTGGATGCGCGAAGAATTCCGCAACGCGGGGTACCCCATCAAACGGACACGCACAAAAACTCCGTAAATAATCAAGGGGATCAGTGTCGTTTTTCGTCAGTGTTATAAATCTTTTGTGAGTTTCCTCTCGGTTGGGGTAGCAACTTCGTTAGCTCGGATATAATTTACGGTCACTCGTTCGTCGAACGTACCCGCACTATCCGTAACTACTCTCTCTCCCTCGAGAGAGAATCCCGTCCCGGTCTGCCTGTGTCCTCTCCTCTGTCTTCGAGGCTGCCAACCTCGCATCCTCTCTGCCCGTATCGCAATGCGAGGCGTCCTTGTGGCACGCTTTTTTTCGCCTTGAATCCCTTCTACTCTTACCCATCGCGAAGATCGTGCCAGCGATATGCGTGTAGCTGTTACATCCAATTTCTTTTTTCGTTCTCCTTCTCCCCCATACTTTCATGCGAGATGCTTTGCCATCGTAAAATTGACAAAATACTGCGTTAAATCAATGCTTGGACAACGGATCAATACGCATTTTATTTGCGTCCGTGTGAACGCTTAAACCATCGCGAAATATCTTCATTTTGCTTCCTCATAGAGGAAGCTTTGTTTTTCTGCTATTTTCATTATCTTCGACGATGTCAATTACGGTGTTAAAAACAATTGTAAATTTAATGCATCGGACGGGAAGTTTTTGTGCAAAAACGGGCACATTGCATTTAACGTACAATTGGGATGCATAATTAACGAACTTTTACAGTGAAATTAAAGTAAAGTATTACTGTAAATGAATATTTCATCACAATCGTAGGGGAGAGAGGGGCAAAATGGGACAGTGGGGTAAAAAGGGGACAAAAAATCGGGAGATCCAAAAATTATTAAAAAATTGAGTTTTGCCCTACTGTCCCATTTTACAACTTCCAGCACGAGAACGTGAAATTTCATACGCATTTTTTTTACAGTGTATACAGTGTTTGTAATATTGTAAACAATTATTTGCCATCGCCGAATAACCGAAATGCCAAGTTAAATAAATGTTTCGATAAACATTCGATACGTCTTTCAAGACGTCTATGTCGACGATCAATACTTTGCAAAATTTATATATTTCTTTAGTATTTCTTTTACTGTCCCGGACAATGTCTTGGTATCGCGACGAGCGATGATATATAGGAGAGTGAATAACTGCGTATTCGCGCATGATGCAGCGTAATAATATCGTTTATTGGCCGAGAGACGGAGAAGGACTCGTCATGCCGGGAGGAGAAACGATCCCTCTGTGTTCGCATTCTTCGATGCAAACGTGAATCGCGAAGGAGAAAACAGTCTCTCGTTCTCTCTCCCGCGAGTCGCAAGCAAGCAGCTTAATCCGACACGGGACGACTCGTACAAATCGCGAATTTATCGCCGTCACGCAAACCTATCCAGGCACTACCAATAAATTATAATTTAATCGTCGCTGAGAGAAGAAGGGAGAGAAAGAGAGTGAGAGTAGCGTATG
This sequence comes from Ichneumoninae sp. A BG-2022a, assembly GCA_030522665.1. Taxonomy (NCBI): domain Eukaryota; kingdom Metazoa; phylum Arthropoda; class Insecta; order Hymenoptera; family Ichneumonidae; species Ichneumoninae sp. A BG-2022a. Next base: position 33,709 of record JAPYZC010000789.1, on the reverse strand, counting down.
TGAGGCGGCGAAGCACCGCGACGGGTCTTATTAAAATTCAGGACGCATCCGTTGAGCCATGGTTTCTCGTCTCCGTCGTGTGTATATCCTGTGCACCGGGCATCGCGATCGCGAGAAACAGCAACGCACAAAGTGACCGGGCGAGCGTACGCGATTACGATTGCGAGAGACTTGCCCGCATAATTGAGACGTAAGACACACTGTTCCTCCGTCTTTATTTGGTCAACCCTCTCTCTCTCGAATTTCCAAAACTATTCCATTTTTAGTTTTAAGCATTGTCAAATTTGATGGCGATTAACGCTACTTCGTATGTTTAGTAGGTACTGAAGGAGACCCGTCGATTTAAGGCAACAAATAAATGTTTTATTTTTTTCCATTTTTTTGTTGTTGCTTCTACTTAAAAAAAAAAATGAAACTCACGCAATTTTGTATACTTAGACGCGGGAATTTTTTTACATGATCAGAGGGCTGTTATAAATAATTAATGGGGAGGGATTTTCGAACAGACTTTATTGAGACGGAGAATAAAATAAAACACTTTTTTGGTCTAAGATCGAGCTCCTTTCCTGTTAAACCGCAAATTCGATACATATCATAAGTATAAATGTACTCATATTTACCTCTCTTCCTGATGGGCCGATGGAACGATGGAGATGAAAAAAAAGAAATGAATTATGATATAAATGGTTTTTCCGCTAGTTGCTTCGCCGATCGTAAAGACAATATTGGCTAGTAAAGTATAAAGTCGACGTGGAAGTTTATGGGGGATGATTTATCTTCAAAAGAGTATTAAAAAATTTGATTCATGATGACCGAATGATGGTGCAAAAAACTTTAAGCCTTTGCTGCCGAAACGTTAAAATTATGATAGAATAGTGGAGCGTAATCTCCAGGCGACGATAAAAAATAAATAAGGAATTAAAAAAAAAAAAATTACCGGAAGTGCACACTAGCGTGGTTATGATTTGAATGAAATTGTCTCTGCATACGGTACTTTATTCCGCCGACAGCTAGTCGTCGAGCTGCATTCGAATGTTTCGCAACGGGACATATCCTTTCGCTCTTGCTCGTCGGGGCTTTTACGATCTCGAACAATCCACTTCGGGCGTAAATTTCACGGGGAGGACGAGTGGGACGAGATGCGCCAGCGAAGACACCGCTGCAGAAAGAAAGAGCGTGACAAAGCGCTTTTTCGCTCGACTCGGAGAAATGTATTTGTGCTAACGTACACCGGAACGCAAAGTAATCCCCGATTTAACGTCCCAGTAAAAATATCTCGGGTTTTCGAGTGAATCTTAAAATCGCATGAATCTCTCAATCGTGCACAGTCATCCGACTACTGTGTAACGTATCCACTCCGGTACCGGAAATGGAATTTTTTCCTCCGGCATCCACACACGCCGTGCATGCCACGTGAGAAGTATCGCTGCGCTCGGTACTCGAGACTCTCCTTGATTTCACCTACCACTCGTCGATACGAAGGAAAGCTGTAGATAAATCTTACAGCTTCTTATTCGATGTTGATTGCTTTCGATCGAGCTTCGTCCATCGATCAATCCGCGAGAGTACGTTGAAGCTGCTGACGGTCTACGGATCCGACACACCTACCTCGGCACTCGAACGAATCTAATACGGGAATATGTGATTGCAGTCGAGCACATGGAAATCATTGCGTACGCGAGAATTGATCGAGTTTTCCGTTCGGAAATGCAATCGAAGAAAGGCATGGTGGCTATTTTTTCCCCGGAAAAAAATTTCCTAACTTTTCCCTGACTTTTCCCGGACTTTTCCCTGACGAAACTTCTAACGACTTCTATTTTTTTAAATTAACAATACAAATGAAAATGCCTAATTATTGTATTAATGTTTAATTCTATTTTCTTTTTTTTTTAATCTTCCCAATTTTTTTAATCCTCCCTTTACCCTCCTTTTTATTTATTTATAGAAGATTCGGGAATTGGTCAAGGAATTTACTTTTTCCCTGATCAATTTTGGAATTCCCTGACTTTTCCCGGTTTTTCCTGACCGCGGCCACCATGAAAGGAAACCCCGACTACAATTTTTGACGTTCGAGCGTGAGAATTTTTATAAACAATTGATACTCCGTTGCGAGCACTCTATAGCATGGGATTATTGATTAATTGTTTTTATTATCGGTAAAAAAAAATTAATTAAAAATATATCAGACGCAAAGTTACGGACTAGCGAACTGTGGGTCCCGTTGAATGACTAAATTCCTCCAATTTTTGAATGCCATGAAAAGAACCGATCGAAGTATAAGAAGCATTGCTTTGTGTTGTGTTTCAGGTGTGGAGCCACCCGGTCCGAGAAGCATAGTAGCGTATTCGTGGGCTCGAAGATTGGCTCTGGACTATCGTCCTTCGAAGGAGTGCAACGACGGCATCAACGACAGCAGTCTGCCTTTCGATGGAACACCCGTGGAATCAGCGTCGGCTTTCGTCTCCTCGTCGTTTATCGCGTCGAACCCCACCGGTTTCGCAAGAACCACCGGGAGCAGGAGCAGCATCGAATCGGAGGAGTCGAAGAAGTGGCTCGAGACGATACCGCGACGTCTATTCCTCTACAGTGCCCACTTGGACATCAGAGTCGCCGGCTATCCGAGCGTCAGGGTGATTGGCGTTAAACGAGAATCGACGCCGCCGCTTCTATCAGCGGGGACACTCTTCTGCACTATTTGGTAAGGGGGAGTCGAGAGAGAGGCGGAGGAGCGAGTGAGCGCGAGCGAGCTAAAGGCTAAAGCGAGCCAAAGGCTTTGATTCGACGACGACAGGCCATCGGACGTTTACGTGTCGTCGGGATGCAAAGCCCGTCTTAGTTGGCGACCCTCTCCGCTCACCTCCTTCGCGACGCAGATATATCCAATAAAATAAAATAAAATAGAGAAAAATGAGGGGAGAAAAAGTATAAGAGAGGCTCGCGAGCTACGAACCGCTTTGCCTGCCGGTGGCGAATGAACGGACCCGCGGGATAAACGCGCGACAGCAAAGGGTGATCGTGTGGTGGCCGCAGGCCTTGCCGAGGTAAAAAAAACGAACAAATAAAAGAGGTAGAGATAAAGGAGAAGGAGGGCCTTTGCCTCGCATGGTGTGTCCCGCACACCGGAGGGTAATGAGGCATATACAGTTTGTCGATAGTAGAATCCATTGTGAAGGCAACGTCTGGTGCGCTTCCTTGGAACACAGTGCAGTTGCCATGCGGCTTTAAGAGCTGTTTATGCCTGCGGTGCATGGCTAGAGCATCGCGATCAGCGCGGTGTGGAGGTGGGGTAATGAGGCTCGCCGGGCAATACGGGTCACGGTCGTGATAAAACGACGGTAGAACGTGATAAAAAAAAATTCTAGATTATCTAAGATTTTTTTTGTCGTCAGTAATTCATCGACTTTAAATATTTTCCGCAATAAATGTATCGGGGAAGTCAGAGGTCTCTTGAAATTGTTTTTACAGTAAAAGTGGTTAATAGTTCCCGGTTCGTATATAATTAATTTACGTACCAATCTGGCTATGCGTCACTTTTATATCCAATCAAAAATAGCTTTTATTTTTCATGAAATTTACGTTAACTGGCCTGCATCAGAAGATTTTCACGAAAGATCTGTTTCGTCGGCTGAAACAGATCAAGGTTAAATATTTTCTACAATAAATATATCAGGGATATCGGAAACCTCTTGATTTTTTTTACAGTAAAAGTGGTTGATATTGCTCAATTCATATATAATTAATCTACCTGTCAATCTGACTTGATGATATTCGCCACCTAATCAAAGATAGTTTTCGTTCCACATGAAATTTACGTTAGCTGACCCGAATTATCCACCGTGACTCTCGACGAGTTTCAAATTTACGAGATGCTGAGCTCGCGGCTTCGGGAGTTAGATTGATCGTGGAAAAGAGAAAACTACAGAGGGAGGGTAAAAGATTGAATTGTCCTGTCGGCTAAGTCACCTTCAATATCAAAGGTTCCCTCCCCGATAATTGGCCGTTCCTTTGCGCTCTTTTCTTCGCGCTTACCGAAGCTATGGCCACGGCGAGGCGAGCCGTGCCGTCGAGCAAATGAGTTTTTAATCCGCGGTAGTGGACTGCGCTCCGTGCACTGTGACAAAAGCGAGAAAGAGTCGACGAGAAGATAAAAGAAAATAATAATATTAACGAACTAAGAGCGGGACTGCGACGCCGTTTCGTTGAATTAGTAGCGGTGCTGCTGGCCGCCGCCGTCGTTCCCCGTGGTCTTACCGATCTTCGTGGGCGGCTCCTTCTCTCTCTCTTTACACTACCGTGGGCTCGGACTTTACGTAGCGAGTAATTGCATTCGCCTGTCGTTGCTTACAGTGCGGATACCCCCCGGGGAACACCTCGCGGGCAACGGTGTAGCCACCAAGCCGTTAAAACCCTCCCAGTGATTGCCCACCAAGTGTCATAAAAGTCGATGGATTTTTTATATCATAACCGCGGCCTCGCTCGATGATACTTTACATTTTTTTTATCTCAATTTTTTACATCAGTAACGCTTCGCGACCAACCGGACAAATTAATAGGACATGCAATTTTGGCCCAAAATAAAAATTGGAATCCCCTTTATCAAACTGTTTATGCTTGAAAATTTTAACCGAGATAAATTTTGGTTGAAGGCACAAAGACGACGACGGAAGAACGCGTTCCTTCAGCGTGGAGGCCCTGATCTCGGACATCTGGCTGGACGATTGGGGCAGTTCTGGCGACGGTTACACGGGGATCCTGGTGACATGCCAACTCCCGCGGACGAACGGCCTCCAGAGTGTCTACGTGGATCCCCAATCCTGCTACCGGAATCCTAGTCATAGTTTATTAGTTAGCAAACTCACGAGAGAGACGGTCGTCGATCGAGGAGAAAACAATAGGATCGCATCGACGGTAGCCTCGACCGGTAGATACGAAAATCAATTCACTCTCTGCATAAAGGCGCTGGACTTTGACGAGGACATAAGCGACAAGCTCGTGGCGTTCGTCGAACTCAACAGAATCCTGGGTGCGGGTATGATATACATTTACGTGTTCAACGTGCACGAGAACGTTTTGCGGGTGCTTCGGATGTACGAGAAATCCAACGTCGTTCGATGGTTCTCGTTCGATTTGCCCGGCGATCTGCCGAACGACGCCGCGGGGAGGCGGGAACTTTTCGCCAAGGACGTGTGGATCAAGAGGCGAATGGAGCTGATACCGTACAATCACTGCTTCTACGAGAATCTCTACAGCTCGGAGTTCGTCGTACCGATCGACATTGACGAGAGCATCATACCGGTCGGACGAAATAATTGGTCGCAGCTGTTGATGGACGAGAGAAACAAACTGGGGAGATCCTTCAAGGATTTCGCGTCGTACGCCGTGAGAAACGTGTATTTTTTTCCGGAATTGCAGAATCACAACGCCGCTGCGGGATACGTTTCGTCGATCGACGGTGAGAGCATCGAGACCCGACCGTGCTATCTCGATACAGTGAGAACGGCCGTTGTGTCACCGGAGGGTGACTCGGTTAAGAGCTTCGTGTCGACGAAGCGCGCACTCACCGTCCACAACCACTATGCTCTCACGACCCTGAATCCATCGACGAGACGGGCCTATCATCTCGATCCACGGGACGCTCTCAAGCACCATCACAGAATATGCGATGACAGGTATCTTGATTGCGATCTCATGATGGAGGATATAGTTATAGACAAGTCAGCTCTCAGATACGCCGACGAACTTAAGGCCAGGATAAATATCGCTTTGGCGCATCTCTCGACGCTACGATAGTATGATTCTTCTTTTTATACATATATAAATATATATATTTTGTAAATAAACGCGAGTTTTGTTGTCCTACCGATAACGAAGGAATTTCCTAAATTAAATTAAAATAAATCATGCCTCGTGTGTCCTTGATTAATTTATAAGATTATCCTGCGCGAAAAATAATATCCTTGGGATTTATTGACCCTGTCGCACCGGTTAAATCTAACGGTATGTGTACGTTTTTTTCAGTATTTTGATCACGTGGAAATGATACTCGTATTAATGGAGTTGAGTACGGTCGGCAATGAAGAAAAATATGGGTAGAAAAATCAAGTTAGATAAAAAGTTTGCTGTTACTGGGGGAGTTAAGAGTCGTACCGAGAAATTAATGGAGACGATAATAAGGAAAAAAAATGGGCCGGATAATTCTTTCAAAAAATCTAAATTGTATTGTCCAGTTATGGATAAAAAATTGCTCGGTCAGTATGTTTGTCTCGGGAGATTAGGCTTCCGGTCGCGCGCGCCGTACGGAAATATACACGGAGCACTGCACGACGACACTTATCAGCACTCTGGTCCTGGTTTGGCGGAACGCATAAATTTAATTAATTTCTCCCGATTAGACGAGGCGGTGCTCTCCCGATTCGGTGGGCCATTGCTATACCGACCGAGCCACGACGACGATCCTTTGAACAAGAGTGAGACCGGAATACTACCTGGTGCCAGATAAAACTCACAATGAATTAACCGGTTCGCTCGTAAGGTAAGTCCACGAACTTTATATAAAGGGCTCGGTACAGGCGTAGGCATTCTCTCCCACCCACCTTCGACGCAAACTCATCAAGATCGTCCCAGTTCTCCGTAATAATAATAATTCCCGTGGAAGTCCGCTGTATAGGTAGATGTCGCAACGAGATAATGACCCTCCCGCTTCGTTATTACGCCGCGTAAAGTTTGACGGAAGTTTTTTTGAATCGCCTGACGTCACCGTTTAATTACCGCGACTACTGAGGCAATAACGTCATTTTTATTAAATTTTTTGTTCACCTTTTTCAGCCGATTACTCGGCCAAGTCTTGCACGCGGCGCTATGGAAGTAATTTTCATATGGAAGTTCGCATAGCTATTTTTTTTTAAATTGATTTATTAACATACACGGTACGATCCCTTTTTACAACAGATAAAAATTAACAAATGTATCAACACATGAAGATAATTTTATAAATGTTCATAAAGGTTTAATATTCAATGGACATGCGCGCGCCAGTGAGTAACGTAATGAGAAGCAATCTAAGCACAGGAGAAAATTTTAGTCATAGCCTTTTTGATCTATCTTTTTACAATAAAATAAAATGGTTTTTACATCATTCGACTCGCGAATGCCAACGTTCAAGACTCAAGCAATCGAGACGATTACTTATTTTTATTTCTGTGTATAATCAACGCGAATCGCAGTCAATAAAGTACAAACGTTGCTTGTTTCGCGAAAAAATAAAAATGATTTCCTGCCGTTGATACGTTTAATTTATCGTTGACTCGACGCCTCGCTTATCGTCTCGGCCCGGACCTAATGCCCTACGTGCTTGTTAACACTTTCGCCCTCCGAGATCGATGACCTTGACCAAGATTCCTTAATCCCCCCAATCGGTCAGACCCTTCCGGCGTTCATCGTCGGAAGCCCTTTAACCCTTTCGCCCGTATGCGCTTCGTGCAATTTGCCGCAAGATCCGCCGGGCTTTCGCCGGTGAGTTATTGCGCGAGAGTGTAACACGCTCAGGCTCAACTCTTCGGAGATTGGGGTAGGTCCGACGACGCGACGTCTGCGGAGTCGAGGCGACGATGAGTGCGTTAACCGCACACCCCTCACCGTCCCTTGTTGCCTAGGGCTGCTGTCTATCAGACTGCAGTCTATCCGTGTGCTTTCGTGCTCGCAACACTCCTGCGAAACACGCAAGGCTGTCTCCACACTTGGAGAGCCTCAGCGCGCGCTGAACGTAGTTCGACGCGAACTTCGGGGCATGCGCCCTCCACTCTCTCGCTCGGTACGAGGGTTGCTGTCGCGCGAACTTGACACGTGGACTTCAGTCACCCTGGCGCGCTCGCCACGATCTGTGCCGGTTGGACTCAGAATTAAAATCCCACGGATAAAGTTATCTATAATTTTTTCCATCGGACACTTTGCGTACTAAAAAAATGGATAATAATTATTGTACAAAGCAACGGGGTTCATGAAGCGTGGGCCGACGATAAGATAACTAGTGAAGAGAGTTGCCACACGATAAGGGATTTTTTTTATCAACGAGATTAGCACGAAGAATTGATTTTTATTTTTAAAAATACCATTCGGGAAAAACTTTTAGGCGTAACATTTTTTGTGAATTTCTTTGAAAGTGACATGTTTCAAACGTATCAGCAGGGTCTGAGAAAAATAATTATTTCCGAGGGACTCGAAGGCTCAATAATGTTGGCATGAGAATCGAATGGAACTATTGCCGAGATATTGAGCGTCGTCGGATGTTCCTCGACTGAACGTTCGAGCTCAATAAAACAACGGGTCTACTAACCGCGAGAGCTCGCCAACAACTTTCTACGAATTTATTACCGAGCTCCGGGCGCAACTCCGCTCGCACGGTGCGCTCAGTTTTCTTCACTCGCTCGTACATTGTAAATACCGGAAGCGGTTACACATCGGTGAATATCCCGTACGTTCGATAAGCTTGCATAAAACTTTGACCGCGCATCGCCGACCCGAGCTATGAGCGATCTTGCGAATGTACGGGGAAAATGGGCACGAAAATGAAATTCCTGCCCCACCGTGGGACGTGTAAATCGTACCTTGCAACAACTTCGTCCAACCGTCGGCACGAACTTCGCGAAATGCTATGCCTGAGGGCTGTCACGGTATCGATGCATCTTGCACTTCACAGGCACGTGAAACATCCGGTGCGATAACCCAAGCATAAAAAAGTTCAAACAAAAAAAAAAAGTCGAGAGACCGGAAATTCGTGACTTATTTATTCAGCGAATGAGCAACAAAGTTAACGGGACGAGAACGGCGTTATGATAATTAGTATTTGAGACAGTTGGAGCGTAAAAAAAAACGGAAGATTCTATTATACTCTCTTCAGTTTTTTTGGTCAGTTATAATCCGAAGAAAATCTCAGAAAAGTTGGAAAGAAAAAAAAGTCCGACAATTGAATCGTTTGCGACATGACAGTGCCGACGAGCAAGGAGCCCAAAGAAAACATGAGGCACAGCAGTTCCTGGCCGGATCGCGCGGTAACCGTTAAAGTTCGAGTGGATCCCGTATCGCGGGCTTACACGATTATCCCGACGCTCAGCGACGATCCGATCCTCGATGTGACGTCACCGAGGTGCGGGATCAACGAACCGGCGGAAAAACTCGTTTCGTCGGGAAAAAATGAATCTGATACGAGACTGTCGCGGGTATCGGAGCGATCGCGGAGCGGTGAGGGTTCGATCGATAAAAATCGTTCGACGGATGAGAAAAAAATGCCCGATCGTTGCTCGGACGGAGGAGAGCCGATCGATCGGAGAAATCATCGAATATCCAGGACACTTCATCTCTCCTTGAGGAGCCTGGGAAAGAGTGTCGCGAAGACTGACGGCTCTCGTCTCGTCAGAAGTGCGTCCAACATCAAAATGCCCCGCGAATCCTCGGAGGTGACGAAGTTGAATATGAAACGTGACTTTCGGGAAGACGAGAGAACACCGGTGGTTGATGGAAAATTGTGTTCCGGTCCCGCGACCCCCAAGACGACGCGAGCGATCCGCGTGAGCGACGTTGACAAAGCTTCGCACTTTGTGATATCGACTTGCAAGGTAAATTCGCGGACAACGGTGAAGCCACCGGTTATAAGGATAATCGATTACGACGACGTGTCATCGGCCTTCGCGAGGAACTGGCGGAGCAAGCACGCCTGTCCGAAATGCAAGTCGGACGGATTTCTCGAGCTCCAGGTTGATCCGTTTCGTTCGCCGGTCGAGCGCAGGCCGCAGCAGCCGCAGAGGGCGAAGAACAATTGCGTCGAGAGTGGAACCTTTCCCGATCGACGATTTCGCTCGAGATCGACGACGTACGACTTTCGTCCGGATCTCGGTAAGTCATTCGAACGAAGGACCAAGAGTTTCGGTGGTAACGTACTGGAGGAAATCGAGCCGAACGAATCACCGACGAGGCCACGGCCGACTATCGACCACAAAAAGGAGATGACGCTGAGAAGACACTATTATCCGGAGGGTGGCTGGGGATACGTTGTTGTAACTTGCTCGGCTCTCGTGCACTTTCTTGGTATTGGCCTTCAGCTGGCCGCACCTGGTAGCTGGCACATTACCGCCGAACGAAAGTTTCATCATCCGCCTCTTCACTCCGCAGGTAAGCGAATTCGCAGAGTGAACCGCGACGACGAAGAAAAAATGTCGTCGCGATATTTTATCAGCCTGAAGATATCTGCATGAGACTAAATTTCATCAAGTCATAAAGGCTGAGTTTTTTATCGCACAAACTTCGCTCAGGGAAGTGCACTTAGAGAAAAGAATTCTACAAGTGAAGCATTTTTATTCCTTCCTAAAGTAGGGCACTCCCCGAAACTTGTCAAATATTAAATTTGATGACTCGCAGATATCTTCAGGGTCATCTAATTATTTTAGGTAAATTATATCGGGCCTGGATTTTCTCATGTTACGATAAAAAAAATTATTTCGGATTATAAAATATGTATTGCGCTCTCGTACAAACGAGTCATCCTCCGCCCAAAGTAAACCAACATGTAGAACGAACGGTCATCTACATAACATTAGTGTATACCATCATGAATAATTTTCGGCCTTCGAAGCTTCGGCAAGTGACCCCCCGGCTTGCGCACGACTTTCCTCGTATGAACTCCATTAGCATTCGACAGGGGCTCTCGCGTACTGTGTTGCATCAATCATGCCGAGCGTTCGGTTCGAATAGACGTACACGCGAGAAAAACACGCGGCGTGCCTTAAGCCCTCGGTGCGGCACACAAAAACACTTTGGAAACAATGTGATGTTGCCTCATTGAATTGTTCTTTTTTTAAAATTATCATTAGATAATTCGATATTTAAGAGATGACATACTAGGAATGGCCCAGAAAAATGTACGATCTCTCGGATAAAAAAATAAACAAAAACATTATTCCTCCTTCAATCAACAACTATGATCGGGCGAATGTGAAGTACATTAAAAAATCCCATCTTGACGTCACTTACAGATTCTTCGTAATAAAGCCTGAGATCTATGAACCCCGGTTTCCCCTATCGTAGCCAAAGTCGGAAGTTTTGTGCGAAGGTTGGTGTAAAAGAAATTCCGAGCTGCAAGGACCAGCGGAAGAAGTAGAGGTTGCCTTCGTCGGCCCGTCTCCAGGCGCCTCTCGATGGAAACTTGAAAAATCTCCCGGTGTCGTGTTCTCCACCGCACATGGTGCGGCGGCCACGCAAACTTAAAAATTGCAAACTCCTTCTCGCCACGGAAAATGAAACTTTTCTCTCTTGAAGTCCGAGAGTTCAAACAACTTCGTATAGCCCGAACAAGATGAGAAGATTTTTCCCTGAGTCATTTCATATGCCAGTCCAGAATACACAGGTCACGTATCCGCGGGACAATCAGCATTGGCATCTCCATTAGAAACTTCCACAATACAATCTTTGAATCCATCCACCTGACATTGAGGGGAAAACACCAACCGGCGACGCAATCTTCCTTTTCGCGTTTCACCGAGTGGGTGCTCCAACTCCATAACTCTCGCCACCTGAGTCCGCAAAAATCAAACGCAGCATGTCCACGGAATACTATTTGTACCCGATGTTTCGGCATCGACGTGAACGTTTCGAGTGCCTCGTGGCTACGTGTCTTCCAGCAGTCACGTCCCGATTCGTCGATGCAACAGATGGGACAACATCGATACGCGTATACCTACATTGCCGAACCTACACCGAAACCCGATGGACGAAGGTACACCTAAGTAGAACATAGTTCAAGCCGAGAATACACAGAATTTCATATGTAGTGGTACGAAATCGCAAGCTGACGCCAGATTACCAAGTAGCCCGGACAGGAAAACAACGCTACGGGGGCCGCCCAAGGGGTGACCGAATTCCGACTGGTGTTGTGCTGGAGAGCAAGACTGGCAAGAAAAGACGACCCATAGGGCACATGGTCGGAGTGTCTCGTTACTGCTCTCGCAACGTCACGGACCTCACGTTCTATTCCACGCGTGCCAGGCATGCCCGATGGCCTTTGAATGATGTCCAAAGAACACACCGCAAAGACTCTGTCGTAATCTTCCAGCTACCCCACTCTGTGTCGTTGGTTTTGTTGCTGCTGCTTCTTATTCTTGCCCCCCTGCTCCCGATTCAGCTGGCGAAGCTCGTCGCGGGGTAGGAATGAAGAGTGATTTCGTTACGTCTATCAGTTTTCATTAGACCGCGCTTGGACGTTCGTGCGGTGTGGAGGAATTCGTGGGGTGTAGAATGCCGGGAGTCCGGGCTGAAGTGAGAGAATGAGCGGGAGATTGGAACTCATCGGATAAACCCGCAAGAACGAAACTCGACTCATTAAGAACTCATCCTCGTCGGTATTTCCAGTAGTTCCCGAAGCTATAGGCCGTACGCGCCGCCGTCGGTGACGTCCAAATGTTTCATGCAGACAGCCATCGATCGTTCGTTGGAAGTGATTAAATTCGGAGTGGGGTTGGTTGGTTCGTGAGAGGAATTTGGTACAAAAATTATGAAGCCGGCAAGAAGCGGCAATGACGGTCATTGGATTAATTGTGACGAAGGATTACCGACTCCGATAGAATTCCTATCACGAAGACAGATTACGGGACACTCAGATACGCGAGATGATTCAATTGTGTCCGGACAAGGCGTTGTTCCCCGATTGAGTTAGAGTGTCCGCGACAGAAGTGTGGTCCAGAGTTGGAACTCGAGATAAAATTCATTATCAGTCTTTCTCACAATCTCGACTTGCAACGTGAGAGAGAATAAGCCGTTCAACCTTAGGATTCTGCGAAACTTTTCTTCCCCGTGAAGTGGATGAAGGTGGACAGGTAGTCTTAAGCCAGATAGATACCCGGCTATCCCGGATCTCTACAGAATACCTACGCGTCCCTGATAATCAGAAAGTTAGACGCCTACACGCGTGAGCCCCGTGCGGAATTCGTGAGGAAGAGCTGAGGCGGAAACAATGGAGATGGAAGAAGAATCGAACTCGAGTCGGGACGGACGTCGACCGCACAATCTGCGACGTCATTCTTACAGCGCAGCCATGGAGGAAGAAAACGCAATAGTCGAACCCGAAGAACTGACCCGGCGGAGAAGCATCGTTGCTCGTTGGAATCAGCTCAACAGCAAGAAAAAATTGACCGGTGTCAGGAGCCACGATTCGGCCGGTTCTTCGGTGAGTTCGTCGTCCTCGCTCCGCCGTCCTGGATCGCGAAGCGTCACCAGGACACCCTCGTCCTCGGCGACAAGCAGATCGTCGTCCATCAACGAGATCGAAGTGCCCGAAGTATTCCTCGCGTATCCGGACATAACGGCACGCTTGGTGAAGTCCCACTTCATGGCTCGAAAGATGATGACCGAGTGCACCTGCCGAAAGGACTCCCTGTCATCGATATCCGCGAGAGATTCCTTGTCGAATTATTCGATCAGGAGACAAGACTCCGGCTACTCGATCTCGACTTGCCAGAGCGTACTGTCACCGTCGTCGGCCAGAAACTCCGTCAACACTTTGAACGCTTCGGTAGAGAGCAAGCTGCATCAGCAACAAATCGGCGCCGCATCATCCCGAAGTTCGGAACGAAGACATTCCGATCAAATGTTCTCGAGACGTTGCTTCAATAACGATCGCAGAAGACTTTCCGATCAGTCGTTGATCAAGGAAACATTTGGCGGAGCCGTCAGAAACGCCGCGGCAGCTCAGCCCTGTCTAAAACCGTGCTGTTTACTCGCTGTGCACGGCAAGGAACAAGCCAAATCGTCTCCCGCAAAGAATTCTCACGCCGATAATCATCCGGAAGGCAACAAACACGGGATGGTTGGACACATATCGAAAGGAAAAAGGCCCAGCATCGTTAGACAGGATTCGGACTCTAGCGTCCGCAGTTCTCGACGCGGCAGCATAGGACCAGTTACCCCGAAGATGCTGAGGCGAAGATTCTCCGAGCAGCTGATACTCGAAGGCGGATTAGGAAACGAGCCCGAGTTCGATGATCTCGTTGCCGGGGACGCGGACGACCCGGAGGAGTCGTTGACCGCCGCCAACGCCAGGAGAAAGGTTACCCTTAAGAGGCATTACTATCCGGAGGGTAATTGGGGCTACGTGGTTGCCGTAGTTGCCGTTATCGTTCATTCTATATGCCACGGTCTACAGCTGGGATCCGGTGTTCTCTTGCAACCTACCCTAACCCAATTCGACAAGAAAATCAGTGACGCAGGTAAGGGATTTTCTCGAAGCGATAATGAGCTTGAGTCTTCTTTCCCAGCAATAAAAAAGCTTCCTCTACGAGAAGCGAAATGCGAACTACATGAACATGTAGGGGAGAGCGGGCAAAATGGGACAACGGGGCAAAACGGGGTTTTTGGGCAAAACTAAATTTTCCAATCATTTTTGGATCGGACAAGGTGACAAAACTGCGTAGAAAAGTCTGATGTATCCGATAGGGCGAATTCGGGCATCCAAAAATTATTGGAAAATGACGTTTTGCCCAAAAATCCCGTTTTGCCCCATTGCCCCATTTTTGCCCCGCTCTACCCTATAGGTGCGTTCAACTGTGGTTTCTAAAATCCCCATCGTCGTTTGGACAAAAATAACGCAACGTGGTTTCCTCTCGGCGAACGGTCCCTCTTAGGCAATGCTTTAATATGAATATATTGCCCATAAACACGTTTACGCTGAACAACATGCCGCCGAAATTACTCTGAGCAGAAAAATGGGGAGTTTGAGTAATGATCCTACCGTTTCGTGAGATTCTATGGGGTCGTAGGGCGTTCGGACATAAACGACAAGAAAGAAAGAAAGCCTCGGCGCATATACACGCCTCGTTTTCACAATGGAAAGGGTACGAGATTGTGTAGGACTACAAGCTCAGATGGAAAAGCTTGCGCCGCGGACGTGGGGGGTCGAACGGGGGACGTGATTTACGAGCTTCCACACAATTTGTGCCGAACCCGACGTCGACACTTACCTCAGCCCTTTGGCCGATGTCGGCTCGAGACTGCGAACGGGGAAGCGGGTCTCGGTGAGCGAGCAAGCTCGCGCGACACTTTTTTCCCCTCCCTCCGAACACGTGACACCTAACCGAGGACGTAAATCTGCATTTTTGCATACGCTTGCCCCTCGGCGCTTGAAACACTGATGAACGCAGTAAGGGGCGCGAGCTTTCGATCTCTTGGGAATAGGTTCGTTAGACTGTGGCGAGCGGAATGTTGAAACAAGAGTAAGAAACCCTGAGGGCCGGTAAGAACGCATTTCCGTTTCGTGCGCGGAAATAAATGCTCGGGGGAAACATTTCCTGGTACTACAGGTGGTTAAGGAGGGAGTCTCGCTGCGCGCTGACTTCGCATAAGTTCGACAATAATAAGAGAACATTTTTTCAGATTTTTAATTAGGGTAAAAGTGGGGAATATGGCCCGGTCCATATATCATTGATTTACGTGTTAATCGAGGTGGGTCATATTCACCACTTGTACCCTAATCGTTGATTTTTGTTCTATAAAAAAAATTAAAAATCAACGTTTACTTAAAAATCTGACAAAATTCATACGTATTGAGAAAAATAAACTAATCATTAATCATTAATTTAATCGTTAACCAATTATTTTTTTTAATGAATTTGTTAATAACATTTTGCAATTATTATTGTGCAAAATTAATCTTCTCCTTTTTTACACCATCAAGAAGTACTTGCAATTTTCTCTTATTGCTGTCGAACTTATGCGAAGTCAGCGCGTAGCGAGACTCCCTTCTTAAGGCGCAGAATAACTTATGCGCGTTCCCACTGTGCCGAATAATCCTTAACATAATTGACGATGTGATATACCGTGAATCGAGGAGATACGATGAGGGTCTCACGCATCTGCTGTCTAGCGCTTGTACGCAATGGGCAATGCCGGACGAGTATACGATAGGTGAATAAAACGATTCGTGAAATTCTCATAAGCGAGATTTTCACATAAAGTCTTTAATATCCGGCAATGAAGAGTGCGCGTAATGAAAGTAAGCGAAGCCTCTCGGCGCAGCGACATGGCTGAGGTGGGGAATTTACTGCATGGCTATAGAGAAGAATCACCGCAGAGCACGGATCTGTATATTCTCTGTCTCACACAGCACCACACAACTCTATCTCGTTCTCTCGAAAACCGCGCCGCGAGCGCGTTTATTATCCGCGCTCTCCGAAGGGCCTACGGGGAGGACTTTATGAAAAATAGTATTTTGCCCTTCGCCGCGTGTCCCCAACGAATCGTAAATTAACTCCAGAAAAATTCTATTTACGGAGAGAGAAACGGAGATGGATTTTTAAAAAATTGTTGGCGTTAAGCCGCATGTTTTATCTCTGTATTTATTATATCACGGTACGTTAAAGAGAGGTGTTGAAGCGTTATACGAAAATACTCGCGGAGATAGCCGCCTCGGGCGATTTATTAATTTTTTTTTCCGCCCCCCTAATAAACACAATAGCCCGGATTATAATGGCGCGGAAGGATTTTAATTAACCGAGGCAAATTGACGGGAAAGCGACAGGTGCGTTTAATCTCGACGTTCGCTCTTCTTTTTCGGTTGTTGTTTTTCTAGCTATGCAAAGAGATTTATTTTTGACATTTGGTATTTTCGCCGAGAGGTCACTGTTTCATCATGAGTCACATAATATTCTTATTAAACATTTTCCGCGGTAAATTAAAGTCATGAAAAAATATACGACTCGGTGATATTGCGGTTTTAATACTTTGACCTAGAAAAAAAATTTCCGCCTTGCAATTTCCGACGTATTTTCGTTTTACACACGGTCGTACGAAAAAATATTCAACCCAGCTGTCCGGCTGTGCGAAAAAAATTCCGACCATAATATAAAAAATTGTAGACACGTAAAAAATAAAATAAAATAAAATAAAATAAAATAAAATAAAATAAAATAAAATAAAATAAAATAAAATAAAATAAAATAAAATAAAATAAAATAAAACAAAATAATAAAATCAAACGTCCAAAGCCATTATATTGAGAAGAATACTGTCCCTGGAAATCGTTGCTACTATAGCCTTACAGAGAAGGCCAGAGAGCAGACCGTTTTGCAAAGAGTTAACCGGTCGAGATAAGATTCTCACAGTTGCGAATGTGAGAGGACGGAGAAGCGCCGAAGAACACGAAGCGCGCGAACGTACGTACGAGAGAGAACATTCACTTCACCCGCGAAGTTTGTGGACGGCACAACGTGTAAGCAATTCGCGGCACCTGCGCACCCCGAGGACTGTCATACGCGCTGCACGGCGCCGGCGAACAAGTCGGACTCGCCAGCGTAACTTATGACTCGACTTTGCACCCACTCCGTATATAGTCGCTAGATATATGCGCTATTTTTTGTTTACGCCGAGAAGGCAAACACGCCATTAATCCACATATTAGGAACATGGAAAAGCGCTCGTTGTTGATACACCGAACAGAGTCGAAAACTTTTGTCTGCCAGCGTTAAAAAAAAAACAAAGAATTACAAAATTTCAGCGGGTCATTTGTAAAGCAGCAACCCCGGATGGACCAAACTCCGTAGCATAAAAGACTGATCGATTCTCTCGTTAGACGAAATATTTCCCCAGACCCCGGTGTACTTGATTTATGAACCAGTAGCGATGTACTGTGTATACGGGAACAAAAGGAACAATGACGACCGTTTTTTTCATTATAGTATCGCGAGAACCTCCGGGATATAATGTAACGAGAGCTGTTTATCCAAGATGAAAGCCGAGAGGTTCGCTCCAGCTTCCGGACGTCGTTCCAGTTCGCCGTGAACTGGAGCAACCGTCAACAAAAAACAGAAAAAGAAAGAAATTGCTACTAAAATTCACACTTCCTCGAGTACCCGATATTTTTTCCGACTCGTAATCAAGTTGGGAGGAGCGGGGCAAAACGGACGATTTTCGCCGATCTTTCGCGGGGCCCAAAATTCTCATCTCAAACGGAGTTCCGCGTGTTTAAATTGACCCCTCGAAACCGTCCACTTTTCTCAGCGAAGAGGTCGCCGAAAAATTACAAAAAAAAAATCTTGAAGAGGTCTATCAACCTATTCAACCTATTCAATGCCCTCGAACAAAAAGCCGTTTCCGCCTCATCGACAAAGTGTAAATCGGTCTGACGCAAGGTTTTTGCCGTCCAGCTTCAGCCTCGAATAGAGCAGTCTCGCGAAAGTCTTCGGTTGACTTTGGACGGTGGATGCGTACATCGAGCGCACCAAAGATCGTAATCACCGCGCTCGGAGTACAACGCAGAGCGGACGCGATAGAGGATTGACAGGCGGGGATTGCAAAGTGGGTATTTATGTGTATCGCTCCCTCGCGTATTCGTCTCGCCCTCTCTGTCTCTAGACTGCGTGCGACCATCGCCGCGCAGAAAACCACCGCAGCCTCGTAGTCTCCTCGCCGAGGAGACGCGGGCATCTTCCTCGAGAGACAGAGAATCTCGATTATACTCCACCGATTCGCGAGCCCCTTCTCGAATACCATCTGGGTATTTCCCTCGAGCGTGATTGCACCGTGATTGAAGTTCTTCAGGTGTTGTGTCGATTGACGAAGATCGATATATTCTCACCGCATACCGGCGAGGGCGACGCGGGAGACCGAGCAGTAAATACGCACAATGCACCCCTATACAAACATGCGCTATATATATATATATATATAAATACACACACGCGAATATACCAACGGCACGCCGTTCATATAATAAGCTGTATATTTTATTTTCCCTCACGAATAAAAAGAAATGTTAAAAATAAAATTGACAAAAGAAAAGGAAAACACAAACAGTCGTCGCAATAATAAACCCCGTGTACGCAGATCCGGGTAGTCGTCGCGGAGAAGGAGGAGGACGAGGGGAGGTCGGAGGGAGTGAACAGGTTTCGATGCGAAAGACGAATCGTCATGCTGAATATGGCGTGGCAAGTTAACCATACGTTCTACCTCGCCGAACAGAAACGGAAGAATGAGAATGAGAGAGATAAAAAGCGATACTTCTTATCATGCATCAACGGCTTATTACGAGCTCCTCCATGCGAAGATGCGAATCCATCTTCGAACCGTCCCGGTTCACCAAGTCGGCTCGATCGATCCCTATACACACACGTACGGCATAACTGGTCTCTCAATATTTTCTGAATCCCGGTGGGAGTTCGATTGTGTCTCTTTTTTTTGCTCGTAAAAACATATATCAATTTTTGTCGACTAAATTTAAATTTATTTGACGGTCACGAGGGAGATGAGTTCGCGAATTTATTGCGAGGAGGAAAGGGGGCAAGAAATGAAATTGTTATAAAAAGTATAAAAGGGGCGGATCGTTGCGCGTCTCTCGGTAAGGTCCTGTGTACGCGTCGTAACGGTGCTCCGCGTGTGTCTTTAAAAGGAAGTGCTCCTTATCACGTATCGCCCCTCATTACACGGAAGAAACGCGAATGGTGAACCGCACTAGTGGGCACTAGGCTGTGTGTTTCTGCTCCTCGAACCGCTGGTCCGACAACTATAGTCGTGAACTGCGCGGCGAGAGGCGGCGAGTAACCAATCGAGCAACGGACCTTATCGCGATTCCGGCTTCACCGAGAAGCCGGTAATTACGCGAATCGATTCGTCACCTATGCTGCGTACGTACGCGGGCGCGACCCGCATCGACGGCACGCACCGCTCACTGTTGCGAATTTAATTCAACCTCGAAGGTGTGGCGAATCAAACGCAATACGACAAAAAAAAACGCTTGCCCGCTCTCAAAGGAAGTTGGAACTAATCGAACTAAGAATCCGAAAGAAAGAAACATTACAAATAAAATGATATTGAACTATTTGCATAATAACGATCTCGTGTCTGACTCCGCTCGATTGATTGATCAAGTGGTTCGATGACTCCGGAGATACCTAAAAATGTAATTTAATCGTACTGTAGGAATTAATTGATTATCCAATCGGAAAGAAAGGCCGTTGGAATTAACCGAACGAAAAAATACGGAAATAATTAAATCGCGCTATTTGCATGTTAACGATCCTCTAAGCGAGTCCATCCGACTGATTAACCGAGCGATCCAATGATGGCCGAGGAATCTAAAAATATAATGTAATTATATTCTCCCCCACCAACGGTAAGACTCATTCTTGAGAATAAAAATCTCTACACTCGCCTACTTAATATTTATTTATTCATTTTTGGGAGCCGCGGGCCTTATCGTCAATTTGTGCGAGGCGGACGAACCTCTCGTGCTGGACGCGAGACGCGTTGTCACAGTTATGTGCGCGGGACTCGAAGTAACGAGCTCGAAGTAGCCCCGTTTTATGCGAGAGTCTCGAAACCGGCCGAACGTCAATTAACATCAAAAGTCGTGCGCGTCGGCACCGGCGTACCAGCAACAGAGCGAGGGAGAGTGTTTTAAGGAAAGGGTAAAAAAAGAAAGAGTCCGAGCGTAAGTACTCACGCTTCGTCGTCGTTCGGCGTATAAAGTGTGGGCTTGGCTTGCACAAACGTCTCGAGCTTGGATATTGCACGGAGGCAGGATACAAGTATAAGTACCGAACCCGGCGACGGGAGGGAGTTAAAACTGCCGATGGAAGCTGTCCGTCGGGTTGTCGGTGGTAGAGCCGCGCTCGCTGTTCCCGAGGCTGTTAATTACATATTATTGTTACCGCGTCGTACTTTAACGTCGACCTTGACCGACACGGGTCCTGACCTACCACCTCGAGGTTTCGCCAGGATTCCTCTTCCCTTTCCCTCTTACGCCGTGTTTTCACTTCTTCGCCAGTTTGCACCGGTCGCTCGCAGGGTAAATTCTCACAGGATGGAAAATTGTTTCAATAAAGCCTAACGGCGGCAATCTTTTCCAGCCGAGGCGTCAAGCTCGTTTCGAGGCTCGAACTTCGCTGTCGGCGATCAACGCGGCTGTCTCGCGGGTTTTATTTTACCTTTTTTCGACGTCGAAGTACCGGCTGAAGCTCGCCGGAGATAAAGTCGGAGGGACCTGTTCGTATCACGCTTGCCGACTGACGATAAGCCTTTGTAGTTCTCAGCCACGTATTTACAAGTTTTATCTGTATTTTAAGAGGGACTTTGCGAGACACGACACGGAACGAGGCGATAACGCGGTGGAAATGTGAAAACACGTTTTGAAGCTTGTCGGGGGCGAGAGGCGGGACGAGCAGCTATTGGGCGTACGTTAATGTCTTTTTCTCAATATTCGTTTCGATGAGGAAAACGTATTATCCGGATATATTCATTTCCCGAGATAAAGTACGCGCTGCCCTATCGGATCGTCATCTGGCGCTACGCGAACACGCTCAGCAGCCTTCTCTCTCTCGGATGTCCCGGGTTTGATAGCAGCAGTTTCAGGCGAGCACGTAACTGCGATCGACTACGAGACGGCTTGATAACCGTTCTCCGTCTTTCGCACGAAATCTTGCCGCTGATATAAATCGTACGAATTGCCGGGAATAATTCCGAAAAGCATATAACGTGAATTGCTATGCGAATCGTTCTTTTAAGTCTCTCCGCCTGACACTTCGGGCCGGTCGGGTTACGAGGCAAGAAACGACGTGACATACGAAAGGATTATATTGTATAGTGGAAGATGAAACAGACCGACAGACGGACAGATAGACCAATGTGAATATATCAAACTATATTCGTGAAAGTAAAATTCTTAAGGAGGTTGGAGCACTTCAAGCTAGTCAAAATGAGTTCTACATTTTTAAGGTCGTTTATATAAACTGTTACGTATCCATTTATTATAGTGGATAGTATCGCAGCAGATGCCCTTGACCAAGAAAAACATTGACGAGACTCACTTGACTTGCGTGAAGTGCTCCAACCTCCTTAAAGAATCGCCGTACAAAAAAATAACACGCGGAATAGGGTAAAAGCGGGGAATATGGCCCGATCCATATATCATTGATTTACGTGTTAAGGAGGGAGTCTCGCTGCGCGGTCACTTCGCATAAGTTCGACAACAATAAGAGAAAATTGCAAGTACTTCTTGATGGTGTAAAAATCTGAAAAAAATCATGTATACCAAAGGTACTGACAAGATTAATTTTGCATAATAATACCTGCAAAATGTTATTAACAAATTCATCAAAAAATTAATTGGTTAACAAATTACCCGGCAACAAAACTTTTTTTTTATGAAAATGATTCGTTTTTTTTCTGAATACGTATACATTTTTTCAGATTTTTAAGTAATCGTTGATTTTTGTTCTATAAAAAAAAAATCAACGATTACTTAAAAATCTGAAAAAATTCATATGTATTCAGAAACATAAACGAATCATTTTCATAAACAAAAAAGTTTTGTTGCCGAGTAATTTGTTAACCTTTACCTTTACCTTTAGTATACATGATTTTTTTCAGAATTTTACACCATCAAGAAGTACTTGCAATTTTCACTTATTGTTGTCGAACTTATGCGAAGTCAGCGCACAGCGAGACTCACTCCTTAATCGAGGTGGGCCATATTCACCACTTTTACCGTACGTAAAATAAAAACTAAGCAAAAAATAAAGGCGAGTGAGAACCGGAGTTTAAAACAAATAAGAAATAATGGGAATACGGGGAGGAAGAGAGTCCTTGAGTATCGGACATCGAAGGCGAGACGGGCGGACGGTAGTTTGCAAAGAGTTGAAGAGCTTATTAGTGGCGTCTACAAAGGGGTGCCGATGGTGCCGAGAAGACTGACGACCGTATTGCTTGGCGACCTCTCGTCGCATCCATCCACACTCGAATATACTACACGTCCGGCTCGACGATTCGTCGTCGGAAGAAAAGCTATGCCTTGAAGGCACCGAGAGCAGATGCGTATATGGCGTACATCTGCGGGGAGCTCTAACGCATCCCACGTCTCGGCTCTATCCCTTTCGCATGTGAACCTTTTTAATATTTTATCTGACGTATTTATTATTGAGTAAAACTGCCTCGCCGCTAAGGTACACACGCTCCGCTTAGACGGCGACGTAAACGCGTGTAGGTAAGTACGATAATACGCGAAGGGAAATCTCCCGATGCTCGCACACTCGAGACGACGGTTGGAACGTAATAACCGAGTACGGCGAGATCCTCTCGACGTTTAGCCCCCGGTGCCTTTACGGCCGTATGTTTTAATTGCTTCGCTCCAACTATCTTCGAATACGCATCTGCGCTTAGGTGCATTCTTTCCTTTTTGTCCCGATGTTATGGCATGCACACAAACGCGTCTTCGTGGCTGCAAATCTCGCATGGAAAAAAATGGAAACCCCTTAAAATAAAAATTAATAAACATTAAAAAATCGGAATGAGACATTAACCCTTGAAGGCTCCGTGGGAAAACGAGAGCCCGCCAGTGTCTCACTTTTTTCTTTTTTTGGGTATTCAAAATAAACAGTCGATCTTTAAATCGACATAAATTGCTCCCGCGCATTTTCCTTTAGAGATTGTCTGCAGAGATAATAGAACGTTTAGAATGAATTGTTGAAATTGATGTTTTATCTAAATACAAGTAGCTCTAATTAAATAGCGTGCGATTGTGTTGCGAACGCGAGGATAAGTGCTTGATCCCTCTTATCGCGAGATCTTGCTACAATTAGCGAAGTTGAGTGTACCTCGAACTATTATTGCGATAGCGATTGTGAGATTTCTCGACGAGCCTCTGCGGTAATTTTACCGCGGAGTTCGCCAGTTCCCTCTTAATTACAAAGTCGTCTTATACATTATGCTATCTGTGAATCTTTCAGTCGGAGCTGCACTTCACCTGAATGTATAACTGTATACAGTCCAATATATATATGTGATATATCTATACGGTGCGGGCATTGGTGGTATAGCGATGTGGATACGGAAGACTCAAAGTCTGCGCGAGACCCCAGTCGGGTGAGTACCGTCTGCAGCGAACAGTGCAGATGTAAGATTCCTCTTTTACCAACAACTTCGCTCCACCGCTTCGAGTTTATACTCATCGAGCCAGACTTTCCAAACGCTCACCGCTCACCGCTTTGCCGGATCTAAGATTTCTGTTTTACCGACACGGCTTTGACCCACCGGAGAACCGCACCGGCTTTTACTTACTCTGGAAACTAGACGGTGCTGCGCAGCGACGCCGAATATACACTGAAAAAAAATTCGCTTGCGGGCTGCCAAAGAAAAATAATGTTTGTTTCAATTCTTTTTGTGATTCTTACAATTGCATACGATATTGAAACAATAACGGCGAAACTGGCAAGGTGATATGTTATCGTTTCAATCCGGTATAAAATTAAACGCATTGAAAGTAGAATTGAAACAAGATTTTTTGTTCATTGGCAGCCCGCAAGCAAATTTTACTTGTATCAATGATATTTTTTTTCCGTTTAATTTCCTTTCATCGGATAAATTATTCTCGCATCAAATAAAAAATTTCCATTCCAAAAAACTACGAGAGCCGAGACTTCTCGGATCTGTCAAATATACAAACTCGGCGTTCGTCGCACGAGAGGCTCACGGAGATTCCTGATCGAGACAAGGGAGCTTTGTCTATACGAAGGCGAACTGATGTGACGCGGAGGGCTTCGTCGTCATCGATCGGGCGATCGATGAGCATTCTGAATCGAGACATCGACTTGTGCAGTCGTACCTCCACACACCAAATATTATAAAACATATTGTACTAGACGTACTGAGATTTCTGTCAAACATCACACGAAGGGGTTGTTGTATTTTCTTTATCGGACGCTCCGGACCAAAAAAATTGAACTACGATCAATTTCCTGTAAATACGCAACGGATCACCGTTTTTTGGCAATCGTTGAAAAAGGAACATAAAAAGAAAGATAAACATTTTATTCAACGCTACACGAAAACTGTCGCGAGATAATTACACCACCAGTTCGTTACATTGATGCGTATAAATAAGCCTTTAATTTATGCGTGCACAAAGTAACTGCCCAGTTAAAAGATATCTCTTAAGCTGCACTACCCTTATCAACGTCATTTCCATCGCCTGGCAGTTGTTTAATTAAAAGCCGTAAAGCTGCGGGTATCCCGAACGATAAGAAAGAGGAAAGAATAAAAAAAGGAATTGAAAAAAAGAGACTTTAAAATACGCACACGTCGCGACAGTCCGGTCGAATATCGGCTGGGAATACCGGGTGACAAGGACCAACGAATGTAAATCAGTGCCAAAATTGGGCCTCGCCGTATTCGGAATGCAATTACTCACCGCCACAATGTCGAATGCAAATCTGATACAGGCCCAAGTGTTGTCCAAGGTACGCGGGCGGTCATCGGGATGCAGAAGGATGCATGTGAGGGATCGTAGCGACGATCCAGGAGCACGGCTTGTTAACGACACGGGGAGAGGGAGTGCTATGGGGAGGGAAGGGACGAATTCGAAAGCCATGCAAATCGGCAACGAGCGCCATCGAGAGGAGCGAATTTACCAGGCCCCGCGGGATTCCGCGGATAGATGATCGTTCCGCGTGTGATTAATGGCCCCGCGATTCGAAGCGCGCTCGCGCGTTCAATTTCGACGATTGATAATCTCTATCACGTTGTCGCATTATGTCACCGAGATTCCCCGACGGTCTGCTGACAAATCGTTCGATTTTAACTCGGCGGATAGCGTCGGGCTCGACTGATTTACCAATTGTCTGCCCGAGACGCGATTCTCAAACTTTGTTGAAAAGACGCCAATCGCCCAACGCTTCGAGCCCCAAATCTCTCGCCGGGGTGCCAATGACCCCGAACCTCAGGCTGACGACGAGAGACGGCGAACGATTGACGAAGTAAGAGGGTGCGATGGAGAAGCAAGTGTCGCTAGATAAGAAATTCACCGTTAGGGGAGACCGGGCAAGATGGCACAGCGGGGCAAAACGGGATTGTGAGGGCAGAACTCAATTTTCCAATCATTTTTGAATGCCCCATTTTGTCCCAACGATACATCTGGATTTTCAGTACCACCATCGCTATCATCTCAAAGTTATTGGAGAATTGCGTTTTGTCTCATTATCCCGTTTTGCCCCGGTGTGCCATTTTGCCCCGCTCTCCCCTATTCGGCGACAGGTATATGTGCACGGTAAATGGCAAAGGAGAGACGGAAGGGCACGAGCGAGAGTGAGAAAACGGGTTCGGGGTGGCGAAGCTGCACGGTGTCAGCGAGCCTCGGGGTCCGAGCGGCGAAACTATAAAGATAGGTTTTACAGCCCCGGTGGTTGCTGCACCCCTCTCGGTTACGTCGGGGCGTCTCGGTCGCGGCAACCCCCGTGACCCGGGTACGTCGTACTGGCTCCGGAAAACGTGCAGGCGACATTCACCATCACCGTCGGAGGAAGCCGAGCAAAAGGGAGATTCGAAGAGGCATGCGCCGTCATGTGTACAAAGGATACGACGGGAGCGAAGGCGGAGGAACAAGGATTTCGAGAGAAGTACACAACGACGACGGTGGGAGAGAGAATGCGCTTCGCCCACGAGGCCCCTGGGTGCACTTCCGGTAAACCACGAAAATTCAAGCGTCGTGCGCGTATCTGCCGCTGCTCTCGCTGCCGGGTCGCGCGAGACGAAACGTACAATTTCCTTCGTAAAGCTCGAGGAGGAAAGCCCATTGCGGGAGGCTCTGCAAAGGACTGCATGAGATTGGGTTGCGGTAATTCTAGAAAAATTTATTTTTTATCGGAGAGGTCGACGGCGGAATTTACTTTTGGATTTTTTTTTTTGTGCGATGTTACTCATGATACTCATTGCGGTATGTTCCGTAATTTTGTAACTACTTGACGGGCGGTAAAAACAGTGGGAAAAATTTCGTCGGTAGACAGTGTAATACATTATAAACAAGTTTCATCCGGGACGCGATTTCGGGTGAAAATACCGGGGTGAGAAAGAAGCGATCTCTTACAGCCTTCTCAATAATTCATGGAAAATTGGGTCGCCGATTCGTTAGCGCGAGCGGCTGAGAAAAGCCGCGATGATGTTTCGGCGATGATTGGTGAATGTTTGTGGTTTACAGGGAGAGCGCCGTGCCAGACCGGGTTCACTCGACACGGAGATATGTAAACAGTTGTCTTTTTTTCATCTCTCGTCACGGCTTAAATCGAGTCTTTAGTAAAAAAAAAATAACTAAAAAAAACAATGATTTTTTTTTTGCCATCAGAAATATGCAATAGCGTTGGAAATAATTCTGTTGAACGTTTAGAGATCACTCTAAGACCGCGAAAAACGATCAAGCAGAGGATCGAACAGCTGCGTGTCTTGGCACTCAGTCGGCACCGGGTAAAATATATATCGCGGTAGAATTCAGCCGGTCGTAAATTAAAATAATATTTCTACCCGTCTCGATGCCCGTTGCACGTCTCGCGAAGAACGCTGAGCGAAGCGGGTTCGCGCGAGAGAGAATCTCGCCTCAGGCCTGTCACTCGACAGGCTAAAGAAAAATAATTTCATAAGCGTTATTTAATGAAAAGACGTTAAATTTTATCGTTGTAATTACGGTAATGATGGTAGAAAAAGAAATAAAAATAAATAAGTAACCTGGCGGTCGAGTGACTCAACGAGACGCTCACACTAATTGGCGTTGAAAACTTGGCTTATGCGAGCTCCTCGGAATGTCGATAGTATGCTACAATGAAATAAGGAAACTGGAGCAAGGATTTAGCGAAACGCACGAGATTCGAACGCTTTGACAATGATGCTACACCGGACGTCAGTCAATTTTTTGTGTATTTTTTTTTTTCATTACTTTTTTTGTACTTGAGGTAAACGAACATGAAACTAAATTCACGATGTGACTAAAAACTCCATGGGCCCTGCAGCGATAGAATATTTTTTTATTTTTTAAATTACTTTTTACTATTCAAGAAAAAAATGAAATCTTCGGTGACGATTTTCCGAAGCCTGAGTCAAAGTTCGAACTTAAGAAAAATTACATTGCCAAAAAAAGAACAGTGGCCCTACCAAATTAATTTTCTTGCATCGGCTGTCCATCAGGGCATTTGATTTTTTTTCCGGCTACCAATTCCTTTCTCCAAAATTTGAAAAAAAAAATTAAGTAGTAGATAAAAAAATTGTGGATATCGGATTTTAATCGAGTATGAAATTCCGACAATTTTTTCTGGTGAAATTCGCACGCGTGGACTTTCGGAGCACGTGCCCGGCACAGTGTGACGCGTGCGCGAGCTTCCCCTCACCCTTTCGTCATTCTCGCGCCCTCGCCCACACGATCCTCCTCGTTCCTTCCCGTATTGAGGTAGCACGATCTCTCGACTGTATACAATACACACACACATACACACAGAGAGAGTACGAACACTGCGAAAATCCGAGAACACACAGCACGAGCACCACGCTTTTGCTGTTGCTCGTTACGTGACGCGCGCCTGAGTGGAAACACACAAGAGCACACAGTGCACGGTGGTTGCGCGCTGTAGAAGTTACCCGCGCTCTCGCGGTCCATGGCTCCGTACGTATCGTCATCCAGAGAGTCGTTCGTGCCGTGAGCTTTGGTCGTCTTGCATTTACTCTTCCGGGTTCTCATTAAAAATTAAAACAAAAATTTTAAAAAAGGTACATTTCTTTCAAGCTACGTTTTAAACAAAAAAACATTGACAAAAAATGATACGCGAAAAGTTTATCGAAAGTTCGTCCCATGGACGAGAAAGATGTGAAACGGATTTTTTCTTCGCCGTTCAGTGAAAATTGTTGAGTTTAAAAATAGCTTGAAATTTACGCTGCCCCGTTGGATGCTCCGATTATGTGGGCGTCTAAATTCAACCTTTTCGCGGGTGAAGTGGCAATCTACTGAATTATTCACTTCGACGTTAAAAAGCCTCTCGGACCGGTGGATCATCGATCCAACTTCCACGTTCCCTTCGGTTAAATTATGCGTTAACTTACATTCAAAAGTTTTTACGAATCCTACGATGTGCCAATAATTTAGCCGGCGGTAATTACATTAATGGCCGAAGGAATACCGGAGGATCTTCAATTATTTTTTTGTTGATTTTCGGCTGCTGTAGTGGGAGGAAGAGAAAGAGTCGCCGGGTTTTCATTGGGATCTTCTCGCCCTTCGCGATCCCGAAAAAATGTCCCGTTACGCGTAACACGCCGCCCGAGAGCGGAACGAGAACAACGGCGTGCCTCTCTCACTCCCGATACGTTGGGAATTACCGTTCCCGGCTCTCCCCGTGCGAACGGTTCGACGAGTTCGCGAGGTCGTTAAATTTATAGTTAATTAAAAATTAAATAAAATAAAAAAAAGTTTTTATTAAATTCATTAATCGGTGCTCGCACGTCCGGCCCATGGTCAATCGGATCCAAAGAAAAATAAGAAGTTGCGAAGTCGATGGAATCAACAAGGGAGAAGAGAAAAAAATGGAGGAAGTAAATTTTCAAAGGATTAAACGTTAGAAGAAACACAACACAGGATTTCGTAACTCGGGTCGCGTCTCTGTGTGATGTCAATATCCCGGGCGCAGTCCTGGCCGCTTCTGCTTGGCACCGCTGCAGGTGCAGTAAACCGCGGTGTGATCGGTAAAGATTTGTCGCAAATCGGCACAGACACGAGCGATCGGGAGAAGAGGAGACCGGTCAAAGATACACAGGACAGAAGGGACATCGATGTCAAGAGGACGTTCGTTCGCGGAGCTTCGAGCCCTCAGGTTCAAGCGAGGAAACTTTTGTGCAGACATTATTACCCGGAGGGTGGATGGGGATGGGTCATCGTCGTCGTTGGCACACTGGCGCATCTCTTAGGCTCGGGGCTTCAACTGTCCGCGCCCGCGATTCTTAGCATTCCCGCGAGCATTAAATTTCATCACCAGCCTATTCACACTGCAGGTAAAATATAGCGTACAGCTTTTTCAATCAGACTGTAAAATAAAATTGTTTGAAAATTATTTAACGGTATTGGAAGCTTTTTTACATAAACTGTTTCCGAAATTTCTAACGCATGTGTGTTGTAATTTTACAGTAAAATTTGTATTTTTCATGGAAATTTTTGTAAATTCCAGGCAAAAGATTTCTAATTTTAATATCTCGTATTTTTATTTTACAATAAAAGTACATTAATGTTATATTAATGAAAGTAATGTAAGTAAATTTAAATTTCCCGTACATTAAATTTACAATTTATTTTTACAGTACAGATCCATCATAGGCAACTGAAAGTGCAAAAAATTTAAAGTAACATAATATTTAAATGGTTTTCCCCAATTTTAGTAGGATTACGTTCCAACTGGACACGTTTTTAGCCAGATAACAAAAAAATTGTAAGAGGCAGAGCGTGAACGGACATTTGTCAAGAAATTAAAAATCGCATACAAAAGAAACGGCTGTACATTTTTTAATGAATTTTTGAAGGAACCTTATGACTATTAACCATACATACTGTGTGTGGAATTCCAGCTTGATGTTATGGAACATACTGAACACGTTTTCATTAAAATCTGGCAAAAAATTCTCCAAACCGAAGTTTCCGTGTGAGGAAGCAAAATATTTTTTTTTACATTTCTTGACGCAAGTGAAGACAACGAGATTGTATCCGGAGGCTACGAAGCCAGGAGAGCCTGTTATGTTGGACACTTTATAGAGCCTTGTTTCTCGCCTGTTACTTTTCGCTGTCCTCACGGGAGACTCGGCCGAAACGAGTTCCACCGCAGCGTAGGGCGTATTGTGTGCGATTCTCGATTTATAATACGCTCGCGACAGTGCGCTATAATGAGCATGTAGCCGGGTGGTACGTATATGTTCGGAGACAAAAAAGAAACCTATCTAAGTGACGATATGTTATTCGAAGATAATAAGGGAAATCGTGCGGCCGGGCTGCCTCGTTAAGATTCCAAAGAGGCACACTTTACTATCTGTATCCGTTAAGAGGTTAAACTGCCCAAATATAGACGAGGGAACGATCGAACGAAGCTTAAACACGCGCACGGACATTACTTCACTTGATGTATATCTGTTTTTCGAGAGGTATTTGAAAAAAAAAAAAACAACCGTTTTAATCGAAGATAATCGGTAAATCACACCGTGAAACACCCAAGTATCTGGAACGGAACTTTCTTTGAACTTTTATCGGAGCTCGTTATAAGAATTTAGCGCAAATTGCGCGGGTCAGTGTACGTCGGTAAATCAAAGGGAGAGAACTGCGGCTTCTCGAATTCGAGCGTTATACGAGACTCTCCCGAGGGAGATAGATAAAATAAAAAGGTGTCGGTTCGTGCGCGAGGTCCGAGACGATCTCCCGGTGCACTCTGTAAATTCCGACAAGTTCGTTGGAACACTTCCGCCGGCGGCGGCGGCGAGTACGGGGTTGAATCATCGATTTCACGCTGTCGGATGAGATGTGACTCGCACAGCGTGTAACCCGGTTTACTGCTACTCTGCCCCCTGCCACGGGATAGTGTGGGTTCAGGGCTTCGTTATATGGTACATAACACGTGTACATATAAACGCGAGTATCTGCGTTAAACTCGGTATATAAGCTGCCCGAGAATCGTCCCGTGATTCCGAACCTACGGAGATTACAAAAGTTCTTTCGCTATCAGTGGATGACCCGATCTTCAATTTCAACGATTCAATCAAAGTTTCGAGAACTCTCCGTAGATCCCAAGAGACATCTATGCGCGTCTCGTTAGCAGCGAGCCGAGGAATTCAAATACGCCCATCGGCGCGATGGGAAACTGACTCGATCGGTAAAGAAAACTGTAATCCATCGCTCTTCGCGGGACTCCATCGATCAAACACGCCGTTTGATCAAACAGATCGTTCAAATTGAAGCGTCACATAAATCCATAAAATCGTCCACAAATACCTAAATAAATCCATCGGCTCGACCCAATTCTCGTGCCGGATAAGGTGGGGTGTTTTCACGGTAGTTCGAAGTTTGAAATTTTGCGTTGTAACCGCCGAGGCGCGTACGCGGTATGCGGACGTGACGTTCCCTGGGCGTTCAACGGTTGAGACCCACTCGAGGATGCGGCGCGGCGGTATCG
Organism: Ichneumoninae sp. A BG-2022a; assembly: GCA_030522665.1. Classification (NCBI taxonomy): domain Eukaryota; kingdom Metazoa; phylum Arthropoda; class Insecta; order Hymenoptera; family Ichneumonidae; species Ichneumoninae sp. A BG-2022a. The sequence goes on along the minus strand of JAPYZC010000789.1, from coordinate 1,733 downwards.
CGTTGCATTTCCGTCGGGTGGAGTGTGAAACCGAGCCTCCTTCGGCTCTTCGCGGTCCATGAACGCCGCACGGTTGACCGGGAGAGCTTCGATTTACGATCGGTCGTTAGCGACGGTGACTGCCGTAATCACCGAGGAACAGAGCGACGGGACGAGCGCTTCAACGTAAACGGTTTCACCGACAGTGCCCGGCCCGCGGTCGCCGAAGAACCAGCCGTTCTACACGTGTCCATACCGCGGGCTCGCGGATTCTTGGGAATCGGTCCGTAGGCATCCGCGCGTTTCGCCGATCAAACGTCACTACGAGGACGACGGCGACGATGAGCCATCCGGGCCGCGGATCGCGTGTACCGTTCTCCGGCCGCAACGCTATTGCCGGCGAACGGCGAGAAAAAAACGCTAAAAAGAAAAGCGGCTTAAAAGACCGTCGAGTGTCTCGTCACCGAGCGTCGATGTAAACCCGGTGACTTAAAGCCCCCGGGTGGAGTCAACGATGAACGATGGTGAACACCGTCTCTCCGCCACTGACGAGTTCCCTGGTAGTTTCTTCCCTCTCGGTCGACCGGGGCAACACTCGAATCCTAGCGACTGCAGAGAATAAGGAGCCGGAAGGAATAAAGAAGCCGGGGAAAAAGGCGAGAAAAAGAAAAGGAGGCCAAGGGACTAAATGAAGAAAAATCCATTCATACCGTCACGAGAGATCCCTGGGATTCCGCGGATAGTAATCGTGCCGCACCACTTACTTCAACTGCGCGGAATTGAATAAGATTCTTTATTTTTTGTTTTATCTCGCCGTCTTACGGGATAAAATATAAAAAGGATAAGCGGGTAAGATATCTTACTCGTCGTTTCTCACGATTGGATATCTTGATGTGGGCGTTGTTTTATTACTGTAGCGGGGTTTATGCAGTTGCAATCTGGACTGGGAGCTTAGGAGGCACGGATCGATACGTTACATCGTGTGTACAGAGGCAATGAAGAAGTTCAAGTGTCTCTAAACGGTTGCGGCAGCGGGACGTCAACCGGCGGCCAATCTTCCGACTGTCGAAACTCGGTAGTAACTCCTCGAGCGATACCGGAGATGCCGAGATGGGATACGTAGATTTTGCGAAGGCGTACCCTTTTGCTAAATGACGAACGATTTATTGGCGAAATAAAATCCGAAAACTCATCCGAACGTCAATCTTCTCTTCACCTTTTTTGAATCTTCAGACCCCAGACAGGTATTCGATTATTTGAAAATTGAAATCCTTTTTTCTTGTAATCTACCCTGAGAACGCTGCAAATTCTAGGATAGAACGGGCCAAAGTTTTTTTTTTCTTAGCTACTCCGTTTCACTCTCCTTTTATATCCGAGGGCCAAAGACGAAGAACAGGGCTTGCCAGTACAGTTTTTAAGGTAGTACTAGCACAATGACTGACGCCGCCTAAGTTCGAAAGAATATTTTTCTTTCAAAGATTACAAACACTTTTCGATGAGAAAAAAATCTGAAAAAATTTTAGCTTATAAAAGGTGCTGAAAAGATTGTTTGTGCATAATAATAATTTCAGAATGTTCCGAACAAATTACTGAAAAAAAAATTGTGCAACAAATTACCCGGCAACCAAATTTTTTTTCTTACGAAAATGATTTGGTAATTTTTCTGAATACGTATGAATTTTTTCAGAATTGTATCTAATACTTGAAAATTATGATTTTAAACAAATTTTAACATAAAGGAAACGAATAACATT
>JAPYZC010000788.1:0-25683 GCA_030522665.1 Ichneumoninae sp. A BG-2022a | reverse complement strand
AAAATCTACCCATCGGGTTACGATCGATCGTTGGTCTCTTCTCGGTACGGTAATCGTCGACTAGAACTGCTCGTTTAATAGTTCGTCGAGGTACCGGAGCTTCCTGAGGACGATGCCGACGCCGACGACGACGGTGCGCTGTAGGAGGTGCTCGAGCTGCTCGACGGCGAGTAATAGTTGTAGGCCAGATTTTGGGCGTCGGCACCGTTCGTCGGAGTCCATACGCGGGAGTATGGGCCGTTTCCGTCCCACGTGTTGACCGGCTCGTAACCGGAAGTCGTCGAGGGAACCGGAGGACCGCCGTAGGCACCGGCCGGAGGTGCCGGCTCCATCGTCATTCCTGCATCGAGAAAACCATAATTTTCGTCAATCAACTTCAAGAAATAAACAAGCGGATAAATCGTGGGGCCATTTTTACGTACCCATGGGTGCAGGCATACCGCCCTTCTTGAAGAACTGCACGGCGATGAATCCGACGACGAGGAGGATGGCGAGTTTCGAGAGGACGAGAGCCTTGAGGGCCTTGAGACCGATTATGGCGACGAAGATCGGCATGAGGGCCTTCAGCTTCAGCTTGAGGAGCAGAAGGAACGGCAGGAGAAGCTTCTTCTTGAGGATACCACGTGCCTGGCTGGTGGCGACATCGTTGTCCTTGAACTCGACGTCGAGATCAGCGAGGCTGCGGCTCGGTCGGTACTTGAGGCTGGCGTCGACGAAGGGAAGATCGACACCGTAGTCGAAGCTCTTCAGGTACTTGACGGTTCTCGCCACCAGGGCCTCGTCGACGGTTTCCAGAGATCTCGCCTCGGTGCTGGTTCCCAACTTCTCGTCCATGTATCCGAGGACCTCGTGCTTCAGGCAAGAGGACCAGGACTCCGCGGCGATGCACTCGTTCAGCGACTTGGTGAGGAAGTCCCGCTGGGACGAAGCCGAAGCACCGGCCACCAGGGCCGTCAGGCCAATCACGAACAACATACGCATGTTTTCAGTTTTTGTGGAGATTCCTTCCCTTCTACACGTTTCGCTTTCGACGTCGAACCACCGTTGATCACCTTAACAAACGCGAACACGGACGGCAATCGCGACGATTGTTATGTACAATAGATACGATGATCGATCGTTTCGATCGTTCGTTCGATTTTTTAAAATTTACTTTGTATCGTGCTCCGGGCCCGGGGTGTTGGCACGCAAACGGCGATCGAACTGCGACTGACGGAGGAGTGGCCCTCCCCTTTTATTTAATATCAACCGCGAATCTATGTTATTCGGTCGCGCATGCCTCGAATCGGCGATCGAAGGAAAATTATTTAAATTTCACTCGCATCGTTTAGAGCGAGGGGGGGTTTTTAAGCCAGTTCGTCATGCCGTGGCGCGTGCGTAGTCTTTACGAACACTCGGTGCGTCTCGCTGGTCCCCTCCCCCTTGGGGTCTTCCTGGGCCGCCCCGAAGAGAAGTCGCTGACGTTGAAGAGGAGCTAAGTAGAGAGTTCGGCGATGTGTGTATACGCACATTGTACTTGCGGCTTGCGGCGCGCGCTCACGGGAAACGGAACTCGTTCATGATGGCATGTACATGCCCACTTGGTATGGCTTTATGCTAAGCGGAAAGAAGCGGAGGCGCGTGAGCTGGAGCGGCGGAGCCGTCGGCACTAACGCCCCGGGTTTCCTTTCGCGCACTTATCTATGGGGGACCGTACACCCGGTACGTGTACCCGTTGACTTTCATTCCTCGGCTTGTACGCCGGGTCTCATTCCGAAACTCGGTGTGAGATACATGAAGGAATTTCAGTGCTGATTTGTTCGGAAGTGCCCAAACTGTCATGTTCAATTAGGGATTTAGACCAAAAAACGTACATTTCTTGAGGAAGGGCGTTGGGAAGGTGAAAGGGTTATCTGGATGTTACACAAGCGCATCTAGAGGTCGGCATGCGATGACCGACCGGGTTTGAACACATTTTTGGCTTCGTGCGGTAAATGAAAGAACTTTTTTACTTGGCGTAACTCACACTCAGAAAAAGAAATTGTTGGATTAAGCGAATGCGTGGTGACATACGTTCAAAGGAGTATTTTGTTAGTACAACAAATGCAAATATGTTTGCTTCAAAAGACAAATTTTGAATAAATTGAAGCAAATAATCGTTTAACAAAACAATTTATTTGTACCAAACAAATAGCGGCTTTGAACGTATGTCACCGCGACTTTTGGTTAATCCGTCCAATTTTTTTTTTTCGCACGCCACGCACGCATAACAATTGTGGGCTGATTTTGGTTGAACTTACACGCCTAATTATAGATAAAAATTGATTGGGCACTGGGATAAATCATCCAAGGACCAGAGCGTACAGAGAGCAATACAAAGCAATTAAACTTAATTAAAAATAGTCGTGAAATGAAACAGAAAAAGAAAATATACTAGTAGCAATATCATAATGAGCCTAGGCGAGGTCAAAATAAATATCAGTTAGCATACAGAATGCTGATGATAGTTATATGAAGTCATTCTTCTACTCAAAGGACATGAGATGCAAGAAAAGGTGTTTTTTAGAGACCTCCAAGGAAAGAATTATTAGATTATCAGAGATCGTTGCATAAGTTTCTGGCATAACCTGGTAGGCATTTTTTAGAGCAATGATGACAATGAGGGCCTCACAAGTTTCGGAAAGGACTTGAGAACCTTGTTCCTGAGTCCCTGATATAGCTGCGATCTGTTATACTTGGAAATCCTGACAAATATTAAATCAAATTTCATTTTTTTTTAATCGGAAGCTTTTTCATCGTTTTATTCATCCAGTGATTGGCGCTTATACGAGGTTGAAGCTGGAAGTTGTTTGGGAAGAACTTAATTAACGTTAGACATTTTTTTAACATTTTTTATTTTGCGATTGTGGGTTTGCTGGACTTGAGTCGAAAAATATTGTCGAATGCGTGTTCAGCGCATAAAAAAAAAAATGGGAATGTGTGAATCTGAATTTTCATTTCGAAACTTTTCATTTTTGTATAATAAACATTTTTCATGGTCCTGTAACGGTCCCAAAGAAAATTGCAAAAATGCACAAAAATGCATACTCTGTCTCGTATATTTTTTCCCGTAGAACACATTTCTTGCCCCTCGGGCTTTTGAGGCTATATCCAACCTACTTTTGTCTGCTGCTTACGAATCAGCCGCTTATTTTCTTCCTATTTTGATATTTGATGCAGAGATCTTTTATTGCTACGATAATAATCCCCGTCCGTTTAATGGTATAATCCCAGTTACTTGTATGATTCCTCATCTCATATATTTATTTATTTATTTATTGGAATTGATACATCTTCCGTTAAATGTATTGTAACTTTTTCCCTCAATATAAGACGTTGTGTCCCGCACGTTTTAAATATTGTTAGGAAATAGGAGGAATTAATCGATAATCCATGGTTTAAATTGCAATAATAATTTATTAAATAAAGCGCATCAAGCGCATCGAAGAGCTATTTTACAAAAGTGTTGTATAACCTAGTCAGGGTCGAGCAAGAACGGATAGTGGCGATCGTGAGTTCTGGCGACGATCGATTTAATCTCTGGCGTAACCGGAGTATGCGAGATCCTGGGCGGACTGAACGGGTGCAGCGTCCTCCTGGAAGGATCTGTACTGGGCCTGGTACTCCCACGGTCCATGGGCGGAGATCGGTGCGGCGTGGCTATCGGCGGCGATCTTCTTGCAGAGCTGGAAGATGGCGAGCCCGACGGAAACGACGAAGCTGAAGAAGGAGAGCTGCAGGGCGTTCCAGGCCTTGAGACCGAGGACACCGATCGCCAGGGGGATCAGGGTCATCGCCTTCAGCAGAACGAACACGAGGATCGGGATGATGACTTTCTTCAGCTTCGATTTGCGGGCCTCCTCAACGGCGCGACCCTGACCGAACTTGACATCGAAGGAGAGCTGGTCGTCGTCGATGTTCCTGGCGCTGACTTTGACGGCGGAGTCGAGTGGCAGTTTGAAGGTCACGTCGTGAGAGACGAGGTAGCTCTGAACGGTGTCCAGGAAGGATGCTTCGCTTCGTGCGGTGGCCTCTGCGACCGGCTCGTCGTTGCGGGTCACCTCGACGGTCTCCGAAACCTGGAACAATCAAAAGGCAATCAATCGTAACCGGCCCGAAAGCCTCGACGGCAGAAGACTCCGAGGGTTGTCCGCATTACCTTGAAGTTATCCTTGCGAAAGATTTGATCGAGCAGATTAAGGACCTTGAACTTCATGCAGGCAACCTCGTCGTTCTTCTGAGCGCACTCGATTTTGGTCTGTTCGACCATAGAATCCATACTGGCGCTCTTCCATACCTCAAGCTTGGCTGGCTGAGCCGCCGCCAGAGCCAGGATCGAACACAGAACGAAGTACTTCATGATGAGACAGTAATGTACTTTTTCGCACGTTGCTGCTGAAGGCGATGTTAATTGACGACGGTAGTACTGCGACTGATGACCGTTCATCGACCGGGTGTCTATTTATACGGGGGGGCCACACAGGCACCACCGCACTCGTTCGGCGGACTTGCTCGTCGTTACCCCGCACGGTTTAGACCCCCACCCACAAGCGATACGGGACGAATTTTCTTTTCGTTCAGTATGGTCTTCGATTTATCGAGGCCTCGGCCGATGCACGTGGACGGAATCGACAAATAGACGACTCCCGACGATCGACCAGAAAGACAGTACCGATCCTCCACTACGGAACCCCCTTTGTCTCTTCTCTTACGACTACCAACGAGCAGCGCGCATACGAATTCTACAAGCAATGCCCAACATTGTGGGATAGAAAACTAGAACTTCCATTGTCATACATTAGGTATAGCTATTCTAATTTTAACTCTAAGATAAGCCATTCCAGATCCCAATAGAGCAGCTCCCCTGTGACGTTAAAGGACTTGCCACATTCACGATTAGTCGATCTTTGAACATCTAAATCAGATTAATGGTAAGATTTTTGCTATCTTTGTTAAAGGTAAAAGTGATGAAAATGACTTCCATTGACATACATTAAGTATAGCTATTCTAATTGTAGCTCCATGATAAGCCATTCCAGATCCCAATAAAGCAGCTCCCCTGTGACGTTGAAGGACTTGCCACATTTACGATTAGTCCATTTTTGGGCACCTAAATCAAATTGATGGTAAGATTTTTGCCATCTTTGTAAAAGGTTAAAGTGGTGAATATGACGATCCAATCTGGATAAGTCATATTCACAATCTTTAATCTACTATAAATAAGTCTTGCTAATCTGCGCTATTGCGTTTTGTTCCAATTCTTTTTACGATTTAGCGGTGTTTTCTCGTAGATTTATGATTACTTTGTTAGTGTTTTTTTTCTTCCTATTCTTCGTTTTATTATGTACGATTTTTCAACTCCGTTGTACAACCATGTCGATGGGTTTTTCTTTCGTCTTGTAATTGGGCGTAACGCGTTTTTTATGCAAGGAAGAGCAGGGAAAAATGGGACAGTGAGGCAAAACGGGGCATATAACATTTTTTTGAAAACTCGCATTTCGCCCCATTATCCCTATAAATAAATAAATAAATGTCATACTATATCCTACTATCGAAATAGTTATGATACGAGGTTTCGTCAAAATCTTACCGGTCAAGTCTCTTCATCCCCCAATAGGTTCTTTAAATTGCTAGGCACCAAACGAAAGTAGATCGGCCGGTACCGTAGGAAGATCGTCGATTCGAACGGCGCGCCCGCACGTGACGGTCTGCCAAAAGCGGAAGTAACAGCGACTTCCCGTTGCCATAATAACTCGCCCGAGTCTCCGATAACCCATTTTTAGGTGGGTGTCATCGACATCCCGTGGCTCGTTGCGATATCGACGATTCGGGACACGCAGCTCTCACGCGACTCGGAACTTTCGACTCACCCACCCGAATACACGTGATGATTCGTTAATGCTCTCGATTCTGGGTTAATTTCACCCCCCCACCCTCACTCTCCATACATTCGTGCATAATTGTCGCGGCAATCCAACGTCGTGCTAGATCAAACATGAATTTGTCATTCTTGACGCGTTTGAAGTTTCTCGCGCCTCGGATATACGCGAACATCCTTTCGGCGACTTTTTCTACTTTTAATTCTTCCTCATCGTCTTGCTCTCTAAATAGCACCGACGGCAGGCAAATCGCACGTGATCAGGAACGGGGAAATTCGCTTTTGGGGTCGCCATGCGGCTCTATCGTATGCGTAGGTATTCAGGCCGAATTGTTGGAAAACAATTCCGGACAAACAATTCCAGTTCCAGTTAACATAGCTTTTTTTCTTAAAAAAAAAAAAAATAGATCGACGTCCAGCTTTCGCGAAGTTGATGAAAAAAACAACATAGAGTCGTCTCTGTTTACCGACAATAATATATCAGGCGAGTTCAAGTGCAAGAATCCCATTCACAGTCTACGCCTGACGAGCCTCGTAAACACAATTCTCTCGCGCAGTGAATTTGCTTTTTTCTCCCTCGTTGAAAAGCGGAGCCTCCTTTCGGTAGGCTTGCCAAAAACCGCATAGATCCGGAGCGACGAGAGTTCCCTGCGATTTGAGGAATCGAGAACGGCTTCCCTTTCGTTCCAGAAAAGAGCCAGAGCGCGGCCTCGAGGTTCTTGCGTCATTGATCGTCGCGTCGATCTTTTGCGAATCTTATGCAACTTATGTAACGGAAGTAGGGCGAAGAAAAAGATAGATTTTTTTTTTTATGAAAAGGCTCGTAATTTTTTATTATACATAAATATCAATAGCGTTGAAGTGTCGCGTTAATAAATATTAAATATAAAGAATCGGAGGTCAGGGATGGTCGATTGATGGGAGGGTCTATTTTCTGTACGCGCTGTAAGGGCCGTTCGGCGCCGAATCCCAGTGAGGGGCGGGTGCGTGTTCCACGGGAGGATGTCCGTAGTGGACGACTTCGTAGGCGACCTTGGGTTTGGTGAGCTTGAAGATGAGCATCGCGCCGCTGAGGACCATGGAGAGAAGGCCGAGGGTGAGGGCCTTCCAGGTCTTGAGAGCGATGAGTGCCAGGGCGAGCGGTACCAGCGCGGTAGCCTTGAATTTGAGACCCAGCAGGAACGGGATCATCACCTTCTTGACGAAGCCTCGACCTGCGAAGTATTTCAGACAAAATCGATGAACATCAAAAGTAACAAGTAAAATAAAAGGTGTGACGACGATTGGATCAACGGAACGTACCTTGACCGTTCGCGGAGTCCGAAAGGGGGATGCTGAGGCTCCTGGGGACGGAGTCGACCAGCGATCTAGGTACGATGTTGGATCCGACGATGGCTTCGGGCAGCTTGGCCTCGAGACGATGGCTCGACAGGTAGGTGTCGAGTTTCTCGAGCATCAGAGAACGGAGGAGTTCCTTCCTTGCGGGGTCGACTCCGTTGTACTGAGAAAAGTCATCCTCGGCGACGGAGTCTTCCGGCAACGCGCGCGAACGAACCACTGCGAGGTCCTGAGTTATCGGGACGGTCTCCTTGTCTACGATGTCGCTGAGATAGGCGAGGACCTTCGGCTTCACGCAGGATAACATCGACTGGCTATCCGCGCACCTGTTGACGAATTTCACCTCGTGTCAGTTGGATTACGATTATTGGGAGAAAACAAAAACTGAGCGACACTTCCGATCGAACGAATCTCTTCGCAGGATCGTCGACGATATTCACCTGTGATAGATAGTTTGGAGAACCTCGGCTGTCGTGCCGACGTCCTGAGCGGCGGCGCAACCGACCAGAAGGGCCAACGAAGCTACAATGAAAACCCTCATGACGAACGAAGACGAGAATTAAATCCGAAATTGGATCGATCGATTTGCGAGGCCAAACACCGAATGCCCCTCCGTACGACGACAACGCCGTTTTATAGAGCCGACTCCGAGCACGATACGTACGACAGTTGAATTTTTATTAGTGGACGTGTCGGACCGAATGCAAAGAAGAAAGCACCATTATCTAGGGTGACGATGTTCGGTACGACGTGAAGTTTCGTTCATGGTAGTTCGACGATGGCTCTCGACCATTTATAGATTTCCATTTCTAACGCCAGATATCGCGGCGAGCCTGATAACGTTGAATCGGCTCTTCAAAACTCGTTGTTACACCGACGGAAACCAAAAGGGCGTAAGTCATACACTTCGGCATTGCTTTCAGGCCCTTATGATTCTCAGTCGACGATATCGAACGAGCGCGTCGTGACAAAATTCTAAAAATCTCGGGAACTACGATACGGCGGTGCGAATAAAAATAAAAACAAGCTAAAACACTCTTGCTTTCGACGTTGAAGCTATCGCCGATCCAGTGATCAAGAATCACGGGTGTGTATTTCCGGATCTCATTATAATTTACAGCGAGGCAGGTCAATCTCGAGTAACTGGATTGTCGCTTAATTAGCCAGCGGAACGAGGCTGCAGGCTTTAATTGGTGATGGCATAAAAAAGGACGGCTCTGATATCTTGTTGCATGCGATCACTGCGCTCCTTCATTGGTCGAACATCTCATCGGCCTTTCCATCTCGATGGTTCGTCCGATAAGACTCGGCGGGCGCTTAGATAGATAGATACATTGTAAACAAAACGTTGTAAATTTAATCCACAGGGCGGGATGTTTTTATACAAAAAATGGCACATTAAATTTCATACAATTTTTTTTACAGTGTAGATAGATAGATAGATATTGATTGGGCCCTAGGATAAATTCCCTAAGAACCAGACCGTACAGAGGGCAATACAAACAACTTAACCTAATAAAAAATTGGCGTGATATAAGAAATGAGACTGAGAAGGAAACGAAAGAGAATTTTTATCGAAATTAAAGTAACTTATAAAAAGTACTTTCATAGTTTTAATTTTTTATTTATATGTTTGACTTCTTTTACAACCTATTTACATTAAGTCCTACTTTAGAGCTCCGACTACTAAATTATATAATAATATTGAGTACTAAGCTAAGATACGTATAATAGAATCCCTGGCAGTCTATACATTCAATCAGTTGTGAAATTAACAATAGTGAAATTGAAGTAGATTATTAAAAATAAAATAATCTCAATCTTTTTAATACACTGAACATTAATTTTTCATAGAATTTTTTTTTATAGTATAGATAGATAGATAGATAAATTGATAGGATTTTATCGGGCCCTGAGATAAATCCCCTAACTACCACAGCGTACAGAGGGCAGTAAAAAGCCCCTTAACCTAATAAAAAAAAATAGTCGCGAAATGAGACAGAGAAAGCAAGGAAAGTTGAAAGCGATACAGGAAGCAGTTTCATAATGAGCCTAGGTGGGGTAAAAATAAAGCTCGATAAGCATACAGTGACCGATAACAATTACATCACGCCGCGTCATCCCCCGCTCGAGACATCAGTTGCAAGAAAAGACGTTTCTTAAACACCTACAAAGCACCCGTTACAGTCGTCGGCAAGAAATATTTGCGAAACTCAGCGAAGCAGGATGCATGCGATAAGAGCGAGATTTATTTTTCATATAATTTTATTACACATCGATCAACAATACAATCATACACAATCGGCGCGCATTATCTTGAGAAACTTATACTCCTAAAGGTTCCTTAACTATTTGGGTATGGCACCCGAGCGGTTAAAAATAAATAAATAAATTACAACATTATCAATTAATTATCTAACGCAGCGGCGCGTGGACCTCTCACTCGGACAGGTTTCGCGCACCAGTTTACAAGACTTCATTGTTATTTTGTCGGCGCTGCAATAACGCGCTTCAGTTCGTACACACGTCTTGCCTCAGGAGATATTACCGCTATCTTTTTTTTAATGAGCGCAATATTTTATTCCCTCGATAATTATGTCACGCGCTGGCTACGATGTTAAAAGTCGTTGTTAATTTACGTATAGATTACGACCTTAACAGAGCCACGCATTCGCAACAAAATTCGTCGCAGCTACGGGCAAGTCGTGCGTACGACACCGTTGTTTGACAATTTATAAATATACAGAAACTTGAATCCAACTTGTTTTTTACATTAAACATTGAGTACAGTTCCATCGATTGGTCCGGTTCGTCACAAAAAAATTGTACTAGGCCTCGTCTACTCGGTGTTTATCTGGCAAGGATACGTCCGAAGGCAATCCCCGCCGTCCTGACCGAGTCTCGCGGCACTGAGGTATCGATAAAATCTGTGACTGGCGCTGCTTCCGCTGCCGCCCCGCTTCAGTTCCTGAGGATCCCTGAAAGAAAGAACAAACAAGAGACGTATCATTATCAAGAAAAAACATAATTCATCCGACGGACATGACAAGTGGATCGAAAATTGCCGGATGCAGATTAGGGCAATTGACCCGCATCGCTGCGATTAAGGAGACAGCGGAAATAAGAGAGCGACGTTGGAATACGGGTCGAAAGGAGACACGAATAACTGGGAAACCGAGGAAGAACAATAACTGGCAGGGAACTCGAGCCTCGAAAATAAGAACGGAAATTCGCGACGGCGCGATGACCCGATTAGAGCGATTCGGAGCGCGGGCGATCGCTACCTTTCTCCTTATGATCCAGAATCGGCGGGTCGTCGTTGCGAACGGAGACTCGCTCGTACACCGTGTATCGGCAAACTACCTTGGCTCACAATCGAATGGTCGAATAAGCAAAAAAGAAAAAGGAAAGGAAAAAGAAGCTTCGGCAACACCAGGAAGGACCAACCCAAATACCAATGAGCAATAACAACGTTCTTTCCTCACGGACGTACCTCGACAGTTCGTTGGACACGATGTTACTGTGAGGCGAGTAGAGCGGAGGGTTTTTGTACATGCTGCAGATGAGCCTTTCCCTGCAGCTCTCCTCGACGAACCTCAGCTGAGCGAATATGTCCTCGAGCCTTTCGATGATTGGACCGTAAAAAGCGTCCTCGTAGGCGACGTGGTTGTTGGAGCTAACAACCGGCGATGCAGCGCTGATCGGCTTGGCCGGCGATTGGGCCTGTTGATGCTGAACCACCACTCTTTGGGGAACAACCTGCTGGATAGGTCTGGACACTTGCTGAACGTTGACCTGTTGCGGGACGTTGATCGCGTTCTGTTGCGGGTAAACGTTGTAAGTAGTTTTTGCGTTCGGCTTCACGAATGGTCCAAGATTGCCTGGATTCGAGGCCGGAAGCTGAATGTTCAAAGAAGCGGCGGAGACCTGAGGAACTTGAGGAACCGACGGAGCGGCGGCGGCCGGTGAAATTCTACGATTGAACCTGTTCTGTTCATCGGCGTAGCCGTTGTAGGCCAAATTTTGGGCGTGTACCGCTACGGTCGATGGATATTTGTTGGGGAACTGAAGAGCGACTGAAGGTCTCGGGTTCGGAACGTGCTGGGGAATCGGATGAGAATTGCCAGGATAGACCGGCGACAACGGGGCGTGATCCGGTACCGGGCGAAGATCATCGTACGGGTCCTCGATCGGCTCGATACCCCATTCCCGTAATTCGTCCATGTCCTTGCGCAACTGTATGTGCGGATGAGCGTAGTCGTAGGCCTCGTACTCCTCCTCGTGGTGGGGCTTGTGGTGGGGAAAGTACGCTGGCACCGGAACCGGCACCGGTACGTGATGATGGTGATGAGCGATCTGAATTAAGAAGTATAATCAGTGTCCGGCTCGTGCTTCGCCGTCGTAAACGCCATTGGGGACATTTGATCGTTATTCCTCTTCAACTCCGAGATCAAAAGTGCTACCTACCTGGTGATGATGATGGTGATGCTTGTTGTGCGAATAATAGCTCGAGCAGAGTTTGAAAACGTGAGCGAAGGCCGGCACGAAGAACAGCAACAGCTTGAGGAAGAGCTTCTTCGCTGTTCCGATACCGAAGAGGAACGGTATTACGAACATGAACTTCACCTTTATCAGCTTGATTATGAGGAGCAGCGCCAGGAAGCTCATCAGCAGTTTGTTCTGTATAAACTTTTCTGAAAAAGGAACAACGACGACACAAGAAGACAAATATTGGATTAACAATTATTCGGATAAACGGAGGATAGATGACTTCGAATCTTGAGTTCGCGGAGCTTACTTATTTTCTTGAAGAGGATCCTTCCTTCGGATTCCAGTTTCCGTTGACCAAAGTCCACTCGGATCAACGCTCCGCTATCGTCAATTTCGCGCGGGCTTATCTTCACCGTGGATCCCTCGAAGAAGAATTCCGGCAACTGAACTTCGTAGTCGCGCGTTGCCAGGAACTTGACGGCCTTGTCGTGAAGCGCGCTCGTTATTTCTTCCAGCGGAGTTTTGTATTCTTCGTGATGCTTCGTTTCGGGCGTTTTTTCCTCATCCTCGATTCTAGCCTCCGGCTGAGGGTCCATGTTCTCCGCGGAAGTTTGGTCAGTCTCGCTGGAAGCCTCAACGAGATTCTCGGCGACGTTGTTCCTCTCTTCGACCTCCCTCATCATCTTCTCGTAGTCCAGATGGTTCCTCGTCAGCACGAATCCATCGAAGACCGTTATGTTGTCACGCTCGACGAATGTGTTGTCCAAGTAGGTGTAGGCGTTTTTCTGGATGCAGGAGAACGACATACTCCTGGTGCAATCCCTCACGATGCCATTCCACAATTCGTTTCCCGACGAGTTGGCCCCAAGGGTCTCCCAGTCGAGGTACTTGGCGTACGAGCGTATCCGGTCGAAGCTGAACAGATGGGCGCTCGTCATAGCGAAGAACGAGAGCCAAATGTAAATGACGGTCCTCCTCAGAATCATTGTCTCCCGCATGATCACGTACGTCCTTCCCGGATGGAAGAACTCAACGGTCTGGCGTACGAAACCGTAGAAAAAAACCAGAAGGCTCAAAATAAAAAAATCCAAACTAGTCAAACCGTGGACGATCGACGACCCCGTTCGACTGCAATGTGTGTTATTCCACCGAGAATGTTTCGTAGCGGTACAAGTTTCGGGAGAATCCGATTTACCTTCTCTTCCTGAAAGTCCACCTCTCTCGATCCCTCCGTCGATTCTCGTTTTCCCAATTTGCCCCCACTATTCTCCCTCACCGGAGGTCCTCAGCATACACGCGCGTGGTAAAGGTGAATTTAGGTGGTCCCCCCGTGCGTGTTTAGTCGATCGCCGGATGTAGCTCGGAGCAGCAACCAGTTCGAAGGCGTTTTTAATACTACACCACTGCGAGGCACCCGGGCGAGTTCGTTCTCTATCTCGTCCGGCTAAGTCTTCTTCGCCTATCCCACTTACGCAGGTCGGGCCCGAGTCTCATGTCCGACCTGGGACCACCACCTGCGACTCTCGACCTGCTCGGCACGTCTTGCCGCACTCACACTGCCGTTGCTCGATCGCGGACGAGCGTTTCCACACACATGCACTCACATTCGTTGAGAGATCGGCAAGGCGGGCTCTTCGGGACCGAACCGACTCGCGTGCGCACTGGACTTACCAGTACTCGCTCGAGTCACCCGATTCAACCGATTCACCTGAATCGCCGACCAGCAGCGCCGCCGATTGTGTCTTCTGCTGCTTCCACTGTCGCCGCTTCTTCTTCTTCTTGGTTCTTCTTGTTCTTCGTCCTCGCGGCGGGAGATGCGCTCTCCTCGATCTCTCGCTCAAAACTAACCGACGGCCAGTCCTCCGGAGTCCGTGGTTACGACTCGAACGCCGGGTACCCGGCAAGTGTGTCAGATTGCCTCCTACTCCGGCCACGCGGACCGAACCGCGGAAGGTCATTATCTTTCGAAGCCGCGCGCGAAAGAACGTTTCCCAGCGATCGTTCACTTATACGATCCACCTCCTCTCGTTGCAACCGAGTTACGTTCGACTATCGATGGTTTGTCGCGAACGAGTTTCGTGCGTTTAGAGCATCAGGAGCCAGTGATGAGAGTGAGAATGACGAGCCGAGAATTCTTCATCGATCATTCCATCTTAAGGGGGACGTCCATTGACTTCGGACAAAAGACGTGTCTTTTTTTATCGGTAATAAAAGCTTCAAATCGAATATACTTGATGATCGATCACTACTAACGGCGTTCCGATCGCGTAACAAAATCACCTGGACCTAATATAAAAAATTGTCGAAGTTCCATTTTTAAAAAATTGTAATGTATAATTATTACACTAGGGGAAAAGTGGTGAATATGGCCCACCTCGATTAACACGTGAATCAATTATATATGGACCGGACCATATTCCCCACTTGTACCCCATAATAATTATGCATTTTAATGATTAAATATTATAATAATTATACATTATACTAATTATACATTATATTAATTACACATTATAATAATTATACATTATAAAAAATTGCTGCTGTAAAAAAAAAAAAAAATGAACTCAGTCCTACAATTTATTATTTTTTAGACCTGAAGATTTTTGCATGATCGGAATACGGTCACGTAGTTCAAAGTCCAGCTTCACAATTTCGCTGCAAATGTACGCATTTTACACGATAAAAGAGACTCAGCGTGAGAACGTTTGGTGAATGAAATCGAAGTGCCTTCGGCGCGATTACGCGCATCGGCTTGCCAGAGCTCGTAGAATCTTCCGTAACCGCGGAAAGCGGACGGGTAGGTATTAAGATGGTTTCGCGAGGATGGAACCTCGACGGATGTGATGCTCGTCTTCGGTGGTAGAGAGCAAGGTCGTTGGTTCCCGGACGGCCACGCTCCGCTTCTTGGACCGAGAAGTGCCTGCTCCTCCCAAGCGTTGCATTGTGCCGTGTCGATGCACCTGGTGCGATGCAACTGGCCCACCGTGGTTTTCAATCCTCGAGATTCGTTTCCGCAGAGCTGTGTATGTGGCCCGATTATCGCGCCGATTACTCGCGAAAGTTTATTTTTTATTTTTAACGATCAAGCCTTTTTAATTATCGGTGAAACACCAAGACTAAATTACGTGCGCTGCTGAAAGAATAAATTACGTGCGCTGCTGAAAGCAACGAACGTTCAATTTTATTTTCATCGACTTGCGACTAAGTAGGTAACAAAGCAGGTATCCGCTAGGGATCCGACGTTGGAAATTGGATAAAAAATTACAGTATTCGCGACAGCGAATTGTCCGTCTCGCTCCTCGTCGAGTCTTTCAGCGCGACACTTCTTCAGGATTCTACGTCGGTGGCGTTGGAGCGTAACAGGGCCGTCCGACGCGGGCCAACCGGTCGTCCGGCGACGAAAGCGCTCTTCGGACCGACGGCCGAACAGCTGAATTTCATTGACCCACTATCGGGCTGTCGCGGGTTCTTTGGCTCGGCAGGTTGGTGACCTTTTTACGTGTCCATCGTGTAAAACACCGAAAAATATCATATTTCACCTAGAAATAAAAATACAAACAACGACTCGGTCCCGTCGCTAACGACCATAGTAGTTGATTGCGGCGTTAAATAAAAACAAATTTAAATAACCGACTCGGTCGCTATAATGACAACCTCTTTAAGCCTAGAAATCGGTGACACTAGAGTGAAGATGTGCCGTGCCGTTAATTCTTTGCAAGCGTCAAGTGCCCAAAAAAAAATCGTCTATTGACCGCCTTTTTTATTCCAGAAAATGTTTGTTGTGCCAACATTTTGGTTTAGGATCGCAAATATGGTAAAAACAGCGAAAAGATCTCGTTGGGATTTGACCGTAATTTTTTTGTCACAAATTTGGTCCACTTTTTAGTAATCTAGATTTCAATAGAATTTTTCTCTCTCATTTACTTGGTCATTTCTATTTTCATTTTTTTAATCAATTAATTAATCAATAAAACATAACATTAATTTGGATTATAAAATAAATACAAATGAATTTTTCTTCTGATTAACGAGATTGGTACTTTGTTAATTTTTAAGTAGGGACTGTGCAGGTTTTTAGAGTTGATGTGTTTACTGTCACAATGCAGTCATTTCCAGATAGGTCAACTGACGGTCACGTGACAGTCAATTGACAACGAAATGACCGGTTACAAAGGCGGCTCCCATCTCTACACTAGAGTCGTTCAATTACCGACTTCCTCAATAGCTTAAAAAAAAATCATAAATCGCTGACCGGGGATTCCCAACGATCCGGCTGTTTTGATATAGATAATCTGAGGTGAGCAAAACGCTCACCTCATCTCGCATCGAAGTCATCGAACTCCGTGACTGATCGAACCTGTTTGCAAATATCATCAAAAGAACCTCCTCTCTCGAATATCCGTTCGGTATTGATACAACATTTTTTTAATTTCCCATAGGAGATTCCGAGCTCAGAATGGCACGATACGCGATTACACTGTGCGAATCTCGGTCGCGCATAAAAAAAAAAGAAAATAAGACCGTCACGGGATGAAGAGGCGTTCGTGCGTGCAGTAGATTGGCCTACCCAGTGTGCATCATCCTACATCCGGTTTGGAGAATAACCGAAGAGAGTTGTGGCCTCTAACGACTCCCGGGACGAAAGTGAATCGCCATAGTTGATCGGGGAGGGTACCTATTTCAGCAAGCCCGCTATGGAAGACAGGGCAAAACGACGATCGCGAGGTTCGAAGGAAAGTGTAACTCTGTGGAGTTACACGAGTGTCTTCCGCGTCTTTTTTTTTTGTCGGTCCGAGGCTTTCACCGATTCAACCAAGATTGGCCGAGGCGGTGGGGCGACGAACGGCGCGCGGTCCGTGCCACTGGGACGAATCGAGGAACGATGATTCGAGCCGGTATGCTCGTTTCGAGACTCTCGATACGGGGTTGCTCGATCACTGGGTTGACTAACGGTGGACGCGTGAACGAAAACGCACTCATCGCGCGCTCGTGCGCGCACACACGATCACGAGACGACCGGCTGCTCGTGTCTGTGACGCTGTTTGCTCACAAGCCCGATGAGCACGCACACCTCATCGAAAAGGTGCCAAGCGACCGGTGGCAAAGGCGGAACTGGGGAAAAATGCTTGACCACCTTCTCGTCCACCGTCGTGACCCCGTTGCGAAATCCCAATGCCTTTTGTGTCAATGTCATCTCTCGGGCTGCAGCCATTTGACACGTCGTCGTTTACCCAACTCCTTCAGCTTCGGCCAAAACGCGCAATTCGTTTTAACGAGATTTCGCGAAGCTGCCGCTTTCACGCTGCGGTGCGTTTTTCAATACATGAATAAGTAACTAGTATATTGTGCTACAACAGAGGGAAGTGTGCGATTTTCGCCGAGTGGGAAGTTAGCTGCCCGAGCGAAGCGAGTTTCAAAATCTCTAGACCAACCAAGTTCGCGAGTAGAAATTTTCGAGCGTTACATCGGGCCCTGATAAGGCCTTCTCAGGCCTATCAGGGCCTGATGTAACGCTCGACAATTTCTACTCGGGTTCTTAGTTGGGCCAACTACTGGTATAATTGTTGAATTAGCCATTCACTTATTCGTTCGAACCATTTTTTCTTGCTTGGTTCAACAATTTACCTGCTTCATACAGTTAATCGATTTGGTTGATCTATCCAATAAACTTATCGTTTTGGCTAGCAACATTTTCGCTTTCCATTGATTTTTTTATGTAACCATTTACATTATTGGTTCATCTAATAAATTTCGATGGCGAAACCTTTTAAGTCGTTGATCCATGCAAATGATTTCGTCGATAAAACTGATACATTTCGTGATGCCTCGAGTGTGATTCTGCTAATGGTCCAGCTTGCCAGTCTCCGCACTTTGTTTATTTCTTCATGAGCTACGATACATTTTTCGATAAATGTTCAACAACGAATGGTTGAGGCGACGATTTCAGTACCGGACGTTGATGAGGATGCCAGTGAAATTCGTTGTCCATCTTCTGTACCAATTTAGTAGCTAGGCCGTCTCATGAAGTTTGTCATTTGTGCACTATTTACGTCAACAAATTATCATCGGTAGGTGGAACTAATGCTAGATCTTTGAACCAACGAATTAAATAGTTATGGCAACCAATTTATACCAAACTAGTAGTTAGTTGGGCCAAACAAGCCTTTTTTTCCTGTATAATAAGCGCGTGCTGCACGCAAAGAATGTGGTTATTCTAGCGAAGTCAGGAAAAAATATTTATATGTTTTTTTCCCGCGGAGAACTCAAAGGCTCAGAAGGAAATTGGAGATAAGCTAACAGTGAGGAAAATAAATGCCTGACGATTGTTCATGGCTCGAGACGGTTAGGAATTCTCTTTTATTTCTATGTAGTTCGCACGCGGGCTATCGGTCGAAGTCATCGATCGGCTTGAATCGTTTGTCCAGAAAGGCGAACGCGTGTCACTCTGCGAATAAAATCCGCGTGTAACACAGTAACAAAGCTGTACCAGTGTAACCACGCCAGCATGTCAATTATGTGGGTCGCGCCGGTTTGAGTTACGCCGTACCGGGGCGCCTTGTCTCGCGGCAGAAGAGACGGAGGTGCGGTGTGTGTATTCACCTACCGAGAGCTCATATAGCGCCGGGGCGACTGGGAGACCCGCGTGTTGGAAAGATCGGGCTCAACCGAGTGAAAAATAAAATGAGGAGCGAACGAAATCGGCCTCGCGGCTCTCTCGGCTCACGGGGATAGCGGGACCGTTAGTTGAGACTATACGGCGAATTCGTTCCATACACCTCGCCCTCGTGAACGCCTTCATACTATTATCTGACTTTTTTTTTGTCATCAACCATTTCTCCCCGCCCGCGTTCCGGAACGAAACTCGCTCGGCCAAGAGTCACTGTGAAGACGTAGTCACGCGCATGCGCGCGCCATGCCTAGATGAATACTGAACGGACGGTTCGGGAAACTCCTCGAGGCATGCGAGGACATCGGTAACGCGTTTACCGAAAGTCGGTAGGGGCAGCGAGAGAAAGGCTTATCCGCTGCCGGTTACCGAACGACTGTTGGGCAGAGATGATCTCGAACTTTGCGAGGAAATCTGTCTTTAGTCTTCTTACCGACCGCTAGGTTCGAAGATCGTCGAGAGTCTTTGGCTTTCCGGCGTCCGAAGAGGGTCGGCGCTGCCTGAATCTTCCAACGAGTTCCGTAAGATCGGCATTGCCAGGACAGCAATAGCCGAAGAGGCTGGGAGTGTCAGAGTGGAGCGAAGAAGAATCAAATCGGCGGTACCAATTTACAAATAAATAAATATATTATATTATCTAATCAATAAATACATCTCGTCGTTCGTACAATCTTAAGCTACGCCGATGGGAATGGATTTTCGCGATCGACTCTCTCTCGTGGCTCTTCTCACAGCGATGATCGGTGTTCCGGGATTCAAGATTCGATCGGTGGCCTCGTAGTTATTCCACTTCTTTGCGTAGATCGCCCGAACGACTGTTGGTCTTCTCTCATCGATTCTCACGTCCGTCTTTGAAGGAACCTCTCTCAGAGCTTGGAACTCATCGTTGCTGTGGTTGTAAGAGTCAACGGTCCTGCTTGTAGTTTTGTTGGGGTTCATTTCCGGATTATCGGTAGAGTTCCAGCCCTTCGCGAAATCCCAGATGGTACTGTCGTTGAAACTGTAAGATCGACCCTGGGGCATTGGACCATTGGCCGGTCGTCTCGCAGTAACGAACTCAACGACTTCCGGCTGATCGTTGTTTCCGCTCGACATCGAGAGCCGATTGTCGAAGCTTCGACCCCAACCTCCCCCACCGCCGCCGCCGTAGTCGTAACCTCCACCTCCGCCCGAAGGAGGAGGACCGTAACTCGATGGCGGTGGTGGTCCACCGCAAGTGTCTCCGCCACAACCGCCGCCTCCTCCTCCGCCACTAGCTTTCGTCAGAAGAACGATCTCTTTCAGTTGACCTTTGGACGTGAAGAAAAGAAAATTATTTTTTGTCCTCCTAAAACTTATGTCTGGCTTATGTTATCTTATCGTCAAACTTGCCTCCACCTCCACCTCCGCCTCCGCCTCCGCCGCCTCCTCCAAAGCCTCCCTTCGACTTCAGACTCATCAGTTTCATGATAAGCATCGCTTTGGAGATCATCAGCGACAGTCCAGCCATCATCATGCCCTTCATCGACATCATACCGGCCCAAGCTCATGGAAAAGATTTAATTTGTTATTTTTTTTCGCGCTTTTATATTTGAACTTCAATGAAAACTGCAATGCCATTCTTTCAAGGATGCTGAGTCCCTAGCAGAATTCCACTGGGTATATCACTCGAGTAGAATTTTCGAGCGTTACGCCGTGGCCTGATAAGGTCCTCAAAAGGTCTTGTCAGCTCTCGTTCGGACCTTATCAGGACCTGATGTAACGCACTAAATTTTCTACTCGGGCAGTTGCAACGAGGGATCCCCTTTTCCTCTGTTCGCCAATGCTTCAGCATTCCCGGAAAAAATAGCATTACAGTTTCCTTTACCGACCGCGATTTTACACCCAGAAAAAAATGTATTTGACGGCCAGCGTTTATTTGGTTTAAGTAAAATATTTATTGCATTAAAATAAATATTTATTTAAATTAAGTAAATAGTTACTTAAATGAAATAAATATTCATTTAAATCAAATAAATATTTTACTTAAATCAAATAAACGCTGGCCGTCAAATAAATTTTTTTCTGGATGTATTAGTTCGGGCAATTTTTGTTCTCGTGTAAATTCTACTTACCCATAAGCTTCATTTTCCCCATCATCAACATCATCATCATCATCTTCTTGCACTTCCCACCGCCCCCTCCTTTGCCTTTTTTGCCGCGACCCTCAGCCACGTCTTTATCATCGAACATTACGTCGATCTGATTGCGCTCCCTTTTGCCGTTCGCCCTCGGCACGCTGATCCTCAGCGCGAAGGAATCGAAGAAATCGTCGATGCTCCTGTCGATTTTACCGACACCATCGGCGTCCAGCATCCTTCGCTCGCTGCGTTTCCTCGGAGCTCGGGTCTTGACGAGTTTTATTCCCGAACCATACAGGTTTATCTCGTCGAGGCGACCGATAGCATCGATGAATCTCGCCATTCTGTCGCGGAAGCAAGTCATCGACAAGTCGAAGATACATCGGCTCAGCTCCTGGGCCGGAAACTCCGGGAATCTGTCATCCGCGTCACCGGTCGAATCGTTCACAGCCGGAACCACCCGAACGTCGATGTTGACGCCGTTCTTTCGATAATTGAATATCGGCTTTGCTGGTCGGCGTCGATCCTCGTAGGGCTCGATGTCCGGATCGTAGTTGTTCAACAAACGCGCTATAGGGTTTTCCGACGCCTTCGCCTGTCCGGACTCGACCGACCAGAGGCAGAGTAAACCGAGCAGTGCAAGCTTCAGCATCTTGCGATCTCCGCGCAATCGGCAGATTGATCTTCGATCGGTTTGTCGTCGACGGAACACACGGATTCTTCGAATCGTCGCACGGTTTCAACAGCCTCCGCGGGCCAACACTGTCTCGAATTGTCATCTCGGGAGCGTCGCTTATATACGAGAAGATTCATGTCACTCGAACGAATCGTCGATTTTTTTGTTGCAAAAGTCGTCACGATTGTCATCATTCTGAAGTCTGTTATTGGGTGAGGCGAACGCTGGCGCTGTCGAGAATTCTTCCTATTCCGATTCGCACCGCGACGGTGGGACGGAGCCATCTGATGAATACTTTGGTAGATTATGTTGGTTACCAGCTTCCGTCGAGTTTATTACGTACGTATTTATGCTCCGCAAAACACCACAATCGAGTAACTGTTTTCAAGGGGATCCTCGTCCGCAAGCTTGTGAAGAGCGTTAATTCTTTCCGAGGCACACTGACCCATTGCTTTTGGCATGGCAGTCATTGGGTTTGACGAAACTGGGATTGTAGGAAACGATCGGTTATTGTGACATGTTACATGCACAGAAGATAAATACCGAAAGTAAGAAATAAATGTAAAGAAACATACACTTAAATGTCACAACCGGGCCGAAACGTAATGCAATAAATAAAAATCTACTCGGGCATATGGCAAGAATTTTTATTCTTTACACCGTACAAGACACTGGTATGAAATTTAATATACCAGAGTCGGAGTTTTTATGCAAAAATTGGTGTATTTCATGCACAATTGTGATGAACAATTAATGTTCAGTCTATTAAAACATAGGAAATTCTTTATTTTTAATAATCTACTTTAATTTTACTATAAAAGTACTTTAATTTTTATAATTTACTTTAATTTCAAGGAGAAAGTATATTCATTTCTAATCACAATTCGGACATTAAATTTAATGTTCCAGTTTTTGCATAAAAACTTCCAGTCTGATAAATTTAATTTACATTTTTTTACGGTGTAGGGAGAAAGGAGAACAACGTCGAGTTACATACTCTGTCGACGAACAGTATTTATTACCAGGTTCGAAAGTGAGGTGCCTGGAATGAAACGTAGGATGTGAGAAGAGCAATAAATAAATTAATGAAATTAAAGAGTTGTCGAGAGACGCGACGACAAATGACATTGATGAATTGGTAAGGTTTTAAGAGTACAGCAGTCTACACTGTACAATGAGAGAAGAATCTCATAGAAATTACCATAAATCTAGTAAAAACCAATCGAATCTTCCGGTACGGTAGAATCGATTATTCGAATAGAGTTTAGTCCGAATAATAAAAAATTGAGACAATCGAAGTCTTCTTTCAAGGATTCTGTGAAATAAAGTCATCCACATTTAATTAAAGAAGGCTAGCTACGCGCTTTTGAACAGTAAAGCCGCTTCAGAGTGACTACGTATGTAAGGCGATTAAAAAAATTTGGTACATATACAAGTATGATGCACGCCATCGCGGGGTGGGTGAAACTGCGCGGGAAAGGCAGTGCACGAGCGGATTAACACTAGAAGAGGTAAAGTGCACGCTCGAACACCCGCGCGGCTCTTGCCGCGTCGCGCAACAATGTATAATGTTTCACGCTAACGTTCGGAAAACCGAGCGTTCGGATAAACGACGTCATGGTTCGAATAATCGAGGTTCTACGGCGACATCCTGGCAAACATTTGTATTAAACATAACACATTCTGCTAGAAAATATGGTAATTTTCGTTACCACAGATATTACCCGAATATCCCGTCATTTTTGCTACCATATAAGTTCTTCCTACTAGAAAGTTAGTAATCGGTGGTGTTGCGATCGTGGACCGTTTGTTTTAGGTTTGTAGGTTATACCGGCATATGTCAATCACATGTTTTTGTGTATATATATACTTACTTCTCAGTTTTTATCCTCGGAATTCTTAGTTTTTTCAGCGAAATGTTTAGATTTTGCCAACCCGCCTTCGAAAAAAACGTCCATATGGGTTGGATAAAAAATGCTATGAGCCCTGCGAAAATATCACATATCGCTAGTAGTGGCGCTGGTGTATCATGTTGCCTGGTTGAAATTTACCATACTTGGTAATTTTTCCGAGATTCTTTTCTCAGTGTAGAAAACAATCGTTTATTATGGCATTTACATGCACGGAAAATAAAGAAGAAATTCCGGACATTTACACGCACGGAAAGAAGAATAACGTAAAACTATACTCTGTCGACGAACAGTATTTATTGCCAGAGGTTCGAGGGAGAAACAATATTTATTGCCAGAGTGCTTAGGAATACACTTAGGATGCGAGAAGAGAAACTGGGACTGTAGAAAACAATCGTTTATTGTGGCATACTACATGCACGGAAAATAAATACAAACAATAATGAACAAAAGTAACAAAACATGTACACTTCCATAAATGGCGCAAACGCGCCCAAACATAATGCAATAATGAATATAAAACTACTCAAACATCGGGCGAGAATTTTTATTCGTCAGGTAGAACGAAGAACGACGTCGCGCTCCACTCGGTCGACGAATAACATTCACTACCAGAAGTTCGAGGGTGAAGTGTCCAGGGTGAAACACGTAGGATGCGAGGAGAGAAATAAATAAATTAGTGAAATTGGGGAAATGTCGTGAGACGCCAGTTACTATGTTACAGACGTTGAATGATGTTGATGAATCGGTATGGTAGAGCAACAATGGGAAAGTTACTCTCTCGCCTCCGGACGCAATCCTTAACCCAGATGCGGGAATTGAATTTAATTATCCGACAAATATTATACCGCCCGACGATCACGAACGTTGCCGTATTTGCGTACGGCTTCCTGTACCGTGTCGTGCAAGACGTCGAGGGATCTTCCGTATCCAGAGTGGCCGTAACCGTGACCGCTGTGATGTTCCTCGGTGCTGTGGGTGTTGGAACTGGAGTACACCGGCTTGCTGATTATCTCGTAAGTGGTCTTCTTCTCGCCGCCGCTGGTCAGAGATTTCAGACCGACGATAGCCGACAGCATGAGAGCCATGAGACCGGTCATCAGTGCCTTGCCGGCCAGCATAGCCATAGCACCGAATCCGAGAGCTCCGAGGGTTCCCTTCATCATCATCAGTCCGGCCATCATGGCGTTCATGCCTCCCTTATCCTTCTTGCGACCTGAACATCATCCCATGTTTAGATACAAAATATAAATAAAAAAAAATAAAAATAAAAATCGGATCTACAGATGACTTACCAGTCTCCACAGCGGAATTCCCAAAGAAGCCCAACTGCGATAGGCTCTCTTCGTTGAAACTCCTCGCTGCCTCGAAGGTCTTCGGATCGAAGAGCTTGATGGCGATCGCATGACTTTTCAGGTAGCTTCCGACTTTGTGAACGACATAAGCGTCCAGCCGACTGTCGACGTCGTTGGGAAAGTCCCTGGCGAGATTGGCCACGACCTCGGAGGCCGGCACGTCGGCCGAGTCGCTTTCCTTCACCACCGAAACACCCGGAAGCAGGCCGAGGTCCTTCTTCTCCGACAGTTTGTCCAGAAACGAGACAACGTCCAGCTTCAGACACGTAGCACTGTAAGATTTCCCACAATCCTTGCTCATGCTCGACGACACG
Source organism: Ichneumoninae sp. A BG-2022a (assembly GCA_030522665.1). Lineage (NCBI taxonomy): Eukaryota > Metazoa > Arthropoda > Insecta > Hymenoptera > Ichneumonidae > Ichneumoninae sp. A BG-2022a. The sequence continues at coordinate 934 of JAPYZC010000788.1, read as the reverse complement.
CTGTCCTTGGAGTCCTGATCGATCGACTGCCTCGAGTTTCTCTGGTCGATTTCGCCGCTGCTCGACGACACCAGGACGATGAGTCCCAGAATCAAAACCTTCAGCGATCCCCATAGTTGTGTCTCGTTGCGAACCATCTTGGAACTTTTTCGTCCTCGTCCTTTCTGATGTGTCGAGTCCGTGGAACTTTCTGTCTTTCGATACTGCCGATCTTTATTTTTCTTCCCCGAAGAAACCGGACAACGACCGCGAGGACCTTCGAGGACTCTAGACCCGACGCGTCTATCGCGTTGTTCCGTGGCAGATGCTGTGAGGCGTGGTGTGCACTGAATATAAGCCACGAAGTGGTTGCAGTATATATAGGGAGAGGCAGAGTAGACAGGTCCTTTTTCCTTTTTTTTCCTTTCCACGATCATACATTCTCCGGCGGTTAGAGTACGCGAAGCATGCCGGTGGCCTCTCTTCTTGCGCTATCGCGAGGATGCCGACGCTTCGGCTCCCGGCGTGGTGAACGAACGGAGAGACGTTCACGAGCACGTGCAGGAGGGGGTGTCAAATAGAGCGGAGAACACGAAACCCAGTCAAATTTAGAAAAAACTGGACGGACTGACCGGCAAGGCTGGAGCTGAGAGGCGGCGCGGTGCGAGCATCGACGAGGAGGGACGGCCCAGGCGGAGATGTGCGTAAAATTGTCCGCCATTGTTCCAGCTCCCGAGACTCGAAAGTCGTGGCTACGTTACCAACAATGTTTTTTGCTCCAGCTATCGAGATCGGCCGGTGAAGGTTGCTCTCTCGAGCCTACATGCAACCGAGCCCGTTGGCGGTCATCGTGCGATATCCAAATTTTATTGATTTTTATCGGTAAATCGAGGAATGTCGGATGTGCGTAAAATTGTCCGCCATTGTTCCAGCTCCCGAGACTCTAAACTCGTGG
>JAPYZC010000787.1:0-25698 GCA_030522665.1 Ichneumoninae sp. A BG-2022a | reverse complement strand
CGAGGGCTGCAATCACACGAGTCGCAATCGCCAATTCGACCCTCGTTACACATCATATTTTTTGTTACAAGTGCATGAATCTGCGGCACTTGGAATGGCACTCGCGCGTGACGAATACTGAAAAGTGAGGTTATGTCTCCAGGGACGAAAACGTGAAAAGTAAATTCCCAAGGGACGAAAGTGAACGAAATGCTAACTGCGCATGGGCGACTCTGTAATTTCACCACAGGTTCACAACTGGCATGCAATGGGCCACTTTCGGCTCGCAAGACTGCCATGTAAAGTGCCGCGTTTCATGCACGTGTGACAAAAAAAAAAAAAAAATTGCGTTTCACTTACACGAACTAGACCCAGTCTCGACGGGTTCGGATAATCGAGGTTCTACTGTAATTTAAGTGTGAAGTCTTGCTACTGCTAAAATTAAAAAAATACCATACATTTTTTTCCGGATTTCTTAATATAAGATCCATTGCCGAAATGGATCTTATAATTAGAACGAATGGATCACTACAATCGAAAATAACAAAACCCCGTACGCAAAGCCCTTCCCAAGGGTTTCTTTTGGATCCTGTCACAAACCTGTCAGATACTATCATAAAACGTTCTGACAATTAAGATTCTTGACAATATTATTATCGGTCCAGGGAACTTGGCATTGCCTGAAACCACATATAGGCGTGTTATAAAGAAGTTTTCATTATGATTTTTAATTCCGTGGTCAACAAATTCGCGAATTTTATAGACAAGAATTCTGAGAAACATTAAAATGTGAAAGTGGCAGATCTCTTATATCTCAATGGAAACTTGATTCCCCTTTCATGCAACCATATACCAGCCATGAGTGACACGTACCTTCTTATATATGAAAATGATCTAGTCCACTTTGGATACCGTAATACCCAAGGCACATAATTTTATCATAATTTCGGATTGTTGCAGGGCACAATGCCCATACTCCAGCATCTGCCGAACAGTTATGATCGTAATTATGCGCGTTGGAAAGCTTGCATCCGAATTATATGACAAAAGTGCCGTCGACATTCAAACCCGATGATCCTTCGTTTTGAAGAATCAACGATTGAAAGATTTCACTTCTGGCATATTGGAGTACAAATACGCGGTAGCGTCTCATTATAAAAATTGTTTCTTTAAGTACTTAGCGTCGAGATGCTGCCGCGCCCCTTGATATTGCTATGCCGCGGGGAAGGGCAATATTCATAATATTCTCCTCTCCCTAGCTTCATTTAATTGGTCAAGTATGGCAGGTATTATAACGCTGATATGTCTGTTGCTAGTCAACCGATCCCCTGCAAACTCTGCCACTGTATTGTTCACTTGGTTACACAAACAATATAGTAGCATTCCTCATGCGCAAAATGCCAGAAATCTTATGATAAGGTAAATTTCTCAGAAAAAAAAAAAATTGCTATGCCTAAATTGGTCCAGTTATCTCTATCTGTATTATCTAGTATCGTACTGCGGGCAGGTCAATATTGACTATCACTTGTCACTCCGGGCTTCAGCGCCCTCTCAAACCTTATAAATATCGAATTGCTGGCTCGTTAGACTAAAAAAGGGATAGCTTTTCAACTCAGTGTGTTTGGTGTAATTCTTGCGCTTTAAAATCAACTCAACATCAACTATTATTAGGATTTGATCTAAGTTTCGAAGACAAATTTTATCCCAATGCGGAACTGAAGTAAACAACCAGAAAAGATGAATACATTAATTTAAAATTCAATTCCAAAACCATATTTTACATGAAGAAAACTCATAGCAAGTTTCGCTGCAATTCGATGTCTCTCTGAAGCATTATTGCATTTTCGGACGAGACAGATCTACAGACCGACGAAAATCGGAAAATGTTTTTTTTTTTTGTACATCCTAGGTCATGCCAGACATATCTAGACCATAATATGACAGTCACATTTTTTTTATATTGCCATACTTTGTCCTAACATGTTGCGTATGCGATGAAAACGTAAATAAAAGAGAATAAAGATAAAGTTTTAAACAACTCATAAGATCTATAAAATATACACATATTTTGTCAACAAAACGGCTCGGTTACAATTGCTGCAAGTTAAAACAATTTGTTTTTTTTTTTTTTTTCGGCACTTTTGCATAGGACGAGGGATATCAGATATCACATTGTTGATATGAAATCGTTGGCTTCACCACGTCTTCGAATAAAAATAAAAATTGATCCAAATTTTAACTAAAATTCATTATTTAGAATAAAAAATAATCTATATAAAATGATTAATCCTATAACAAATACGACACCTAAATTGGATATCAACATTAAGACAAAGCAGAAGTTTGTCTGTCAATAACTACCTAACAAAATGACCAATAATATGCGACAAGTCATGATCTGAATCATATTTTAATAAATAATATAGAGAATATATATTCCACGAAATATCTGTCAAATTTTCTATCAATATTGTAAAAAACAATACATAAAAATACCAATATCAATGGACCGAAGAATCCCACGAAGTTTATTCGTATTCGCTTGTATTCTGGAAAAGTCGTAATTTGTTAGAGTTATACTTGGTAAAGATATAGTTGTGCCAGTGTAACGCAAACAGGATTATTATTTCACTACGCCGTTACGGGACATGACGGACATGCATATCGTATTAGTTGAAAATAGTAAACAGCCCGTGAGTTTTATGCATGCATCCTCAACCTAATGCCGAACAAATTTCCGAAAGGTTAGATTCACAGGTGAACATTGTCTTGATAAAGCTTCACACGCGAAAAACGTCTAAAAGCAAGAGAAGTCGCCTTCCATGACATGCAGTGAAAATGCTGATCAGAATATAACACTTCGATGAGTCAACTCGACTCGCTCTGTGCCGCAAGCGACTTCCAGTTGGTAACCAATAGGAAGACTTCCTTCGTCTTCCTTCGAATTCTGAGAAAACTCGTTGTCGCGAATAAAAGAAAAAAAAAAAAATTGTGAATCAGAGAGCGAAGAAGAGACGAATAATCACAACGTGCAAAGATGTTGAATGGATATGAGAAATCGGTTGAGTGGGAGGGCGAGAGAAGGTAGTACCTATTTAAGAAACGCGACGAAAATCAAGCGACGGCAATAATTGAAAATTTCTCTAACGCAAGGAATAAAGCAGACGCAGGAGAACTCTGATGTATTATAGAATATATATACTTGACTGTTCGCGCTCTGCTGTGCCCCTTACACTCTGCTACGCAAACATCGGAAGAAAACGAGAGCGCCTCAATAGAAGAGGTACGAGACCGTTTTTCGCGCGCGAATGAAGATTCCACGATGCTAGAATGAACGCTCGGATAAGGACGAGCGAATGAACGACGAGCACGATTGTTAACTTGGACGAGACCTTTTCTCGTTTTCTGCATGCCGCCGGGGCTGCTGCTAAATTCATTCGAGGAAACTCTTAACGAGACACAACTACGAAAAAGAAGACGAGTAAGATTCGACCGAAGAAGCAGCGAAGCGCATACACCGGCATGCGACGAGAGCGATAACTTTGGAAAATTATTATGTTTATTCGTCTCGAACCAAACGTCAAATCTCCAGATTTTTGGGTAGGGCAATTTTACTATGGATCTCTACCAGAGATGCGCTATGACGCTCATCTTTTTGTAAGCATCAATTGGCCAAAAAAATGACCGTCAATCGACCGTCTTTCTTGGTTCCAGAAAATGTTTGTTTGCCATGAGCATCATTTTTTTTTAAAATCACAAATTTGGTTAACTTTTTAGCACTATAGATTAGTTTCAAACGAATATGTATCCCTCCTTGACTTCGTAATCATTCGTATTTTCATTTTTTATTAAATAATTAATCAATGAAACAATATTATAAAATGAATGCAACATTTTTCATTTTTTTTTAACGAGATTGGTACTTTGTTAATTTTTAAGTTAGAACCGTGGTGGTTTTTAGTGTTAATGTCGCTGTTGTCGTAGTCATTTTCGGACCCGTCAATTGACGACCAAGTGACAGCCAATTGACAAAAAAAAAAAAAAAAAATGATCGGTCACAAAGTCGGCGCCCACGGTCGAAACTATTTTTCGATGCACGAGGAAATATAAAACTTGACACGGGGGCAGAACGTCGAAATGACAAAAAAATTGGACTTGGGCATCGAAAAGAGAATCTGGGTTAAGAGAACTTTTTCTTTTCTGATATCGTTATTTTATTAGCAAAGAATGAAAAGGATAGAGGAAAAAGAATAAACAGCTAACACGAATAGTTAAAGTCCTCTACGACTGCACAGAATTGCAGTAGAATAGGGTCCGACACGATGTGAGGTAGGAACTGGCTAAAGCGAAGGGAAATGTACGTTTAGCGCGCACACCCATACAGCCAGACGAGGAAAATAATTAGCATTTTTTCCCTACGTCCCCGACATTGAATCCCGGAGCACTCGACCGCGTGTACGGGTTGCAAAGGTCGAGTGCATGCGGAACCCTCCGTACTGGACCTGTACTCCAGAGTACCATTCCGCCGGTTACACAACGCGTTTCAATACCCACCCAAATAACATTCCAGCGATAATTGTGTCTAACCACCACGTTAATTTGCGGGACGATAAACAGCTTCCAGTGTATACGCTTTTCATATCCCTTCATTACTTGAAATCGGAAGAATATTTTATTAAATCGATGCCCGAGGTGCACAATCGCCTTATTACGCTTTTCAGTTGGAAATTTCAAACCTTCCGGCACACATAATTTAAAACGCATAATTTTTTACGATATGCTGTGAATAGTGCTTGAATATCTCGAAATATTTATAAAATTATCGGTATCTGGTCGCTGATATTAATTCTATATCGGGAAATTTAGTTCATTGGATAAACAAAATCTCCTAAATGCGAATGAGACTGAATCTGGCGACCGACCTTCTTCGGCAATGCATAGTACATACCTTAAGGAAGTCATTTCATTATGTCTGACGTCACCTAAGTTCGAGACAGGAATGAGAGACATTACAAACACTTTTCGATACAATGAAAAACAGAAAAAACATCGAAAATATGGAAGGTGCTGAAAATATTGTTTTTGCGTAATAATAATTCCAAAATGTTATTAACAAACACACCTTTGAACGTATGTCACCGCGCATATGCTTAATCCAACTATTTCTTTTTCTAAGTGTGAGAACGTGTTTCACATGCTCTTAAGCAGGGAGTATCGTTGGGGTAGGGGAGGGGATAGGCGGCGCTCTCGTACGGAGTGTGGCAGCGTGTGTGGTACGCACGATTTCGCCGAGGAAAAGCGGACGCAACTCGGTACCTCGGTTCAGGTAATCAAAGATTTCTCTTCGAAATACTCAATGACATTACTTTTTTGTGATATGTACAGAATCGTTAGCATAGACAAAATGTTGGTGCTTTAAAAAAAAAAGTATCTTTACGACAAAGTCAACAAATTTGCAATGAAGGAGTCTACGCTCAGCACGACGCGAGTCCATCATAGAATCGCGCGCAAGTCCTTCGATTTTCAAGAATTATTATTTCATCAAAATGTCCGGTAACTGACCCTCTCCTTTTACACACATTACGGCATACACTATAACTGTAGCATGTAAAAATGCAGGCACATATACATCTCTACCACTCACAACTCTATCAGAAAACATCTCCACCAGAAAGTAAAAAAACCTTTACCAGCATTAAAAAAAAAAAAAAATTATTATAAAACTCTACCGAAATACAAGGCTAGACGGTAGCCTTAGTAGGTTATGTTCCAGAGGCTTCAGATGAAAGGTGTGTAAAACGGCGAGTAAAATAAAATCATCGTCTGAACTTCAAGCACTTTACGCCAGCCATTTTATATAAATAAGAACGTACTTCAGCGAATCTAATATCTTTACACTAATAATTGTACGGTACAGTACATTATTTCTCGCTATTATATAGAATCAAGGGTCGTTAGAAGTAATACCGTTCATGGAATAGAGTAACGCGTATCGCACGTACCTTGTCACAAGCTCATCGTCGTAGTCCGCCAAGTACATCGAGGACAATGATAAGATAATGCATTCAGCAGAATACCGGGGATGAGGTTGAGGACGAGGACTGGCGCGACCAATTGTGTTGGCTACTCTGCCACGACGGGGATACTAATTAGGGTCTCGTTCGCTAACCGGGAATGTTGATATTATTAATTGGCAACAGAGAGCTTCGTAAAGCGGATGACGTAGAGAAGCTGCAGGAGAATTAGGGAAGGAAACCGTTCCTCTGGGTTACTATGCATATAGCCAATAGTTTATAATATCACTGAGGTAGAATGAAGACATTTGAACCCCTGTTGCTATCGCACGAGACGAATAACGAAGAGACGAGTTATCGGTAATTGTGTAGACTACACCCAGCCGTGGTGGACTATCCCCGTTGTTACAAATTTCAATTCCAAAAGTCCAACAAGGTTATGTGAAGTAAACGGCACAATCATTGGCGCCGCATGGTGAATGTTGTATCAAAAATGTTAGATGGAAGAAAAACTACTATTAAGGTAGTACTTTGTTCATCAAATTTCAACAAATTGTTCAACAAATCTCCCGGCAACTTAACTTTTTGTTCATATAAAAAAAAAATTTTTAATCTTTTTGAATATGTATGAATTTTTTCGGAATTTTGTGTACTTTTTGAAAATTACGTATTTTTATTAACTAAAAACGCCGTTTTCGTAAATTACATGAAATTCTGAAAAAATTCATACGTATTCAGAAAAATAAACGAATCGGTTTCATTTTTGAAAATTTAGGTTATTGGCTGATTTGTTGGGAAATTTTTCGTTTTCTGTAGTAGCATAAATTTAACTTTGCTATTAATATAAATACATTATATTAATTATACATTTTTTTGCAACCGTGCTAAAAGTGCACACAAATATAACATTGAAGTCGAAGATCTTTGAACTTAGATTTGGCCGAAACCTATGCAAGCGGTCAGATTTTATGGGATTTTTATATTTTATTTGGAATATTACTAAAAACGGTTTAAGTCGAGTAAACATGCAAGTATCGAGTCTGAATTTCGTAAATGAATGAATTAACAGTGTACAATATCTGGTATTACATTTGGCGAAAATTGATCTGACGATAAAAATTGTATGGAATTTTGGGGGAAAAAAAAAAAAAAAAAAAAAGATTGCTCTGGGAGTGAAATCAGTTGCATATTCGTAATCTGCGGATAAAAATACATCAGACGTGACCACAAAACGACGAATAACGAAAATTTGACACAGCGAATTTTCCCCCTTTTAGCATAACTTTCTCTCTATAAACAAGCCAAAATCATTCAACAAACTTTTCCATTGAGGAAGCTATGCGCGAAACAGGAAAAAAATAGAAATCCATGTGCAAATTACTTTCCACCTATTTTTTCGTCGCAAAGCAAAATGACTGAAATAATTGTTCGGTTCACGAAAAAAATATGCGTTTAAATTTTCAGAAAAAATATTACTATGAAGCCCTCAATTGTTAGAAAGATGTTCGAGATTTTGATTATGAGGATGTAGAAGAGTCCGCAATTTCGCCAGAAGTCTACCGTTGTGCGGACGCAGAGAAACAGAATGTTGGCTCTTGACCGAGATTCGCGATACTTTCTCTTCGATTACGGAGTAACCGACGTGAATCCAAATCGAATTATTGCGTCGAAGTCGCGTCGATTCCGGTACGATGCAATCCGACGGAGGAACGGAAGCCTTCCCATTGGCATCGGTCGATCGAGGTCGTATCGAGTGACAGCGATAACAGTCAAATTTTTTCTCCGCGAATTTTAAACTTTAATTTAACACGCAGACAGAGAAATTGAATCTGCTCCCACCCTATTTTCCAACTTATCGTCTCCTCGCTATTCCGTGTCTTGTCGTGCGTTCCGACAACGAAGAGAATGACAAGGATGAGAGCGACGAGTGGAAACTATCCAGTTACTAACTAGCGTAACGGGCACACGCGGCCAAAGCTTATCCGTCATAACGTTAATTACGTCGCCGTACCGCGTCGTAGTAGGGGCCGTCGCATAGTAGCACAGAATTCTGTGGGATCGAGGATACAAACGAGCAGAAAACGGGGAAACGTTGACAGGACGATGGAGAGAGGGGGAGAAGAGCATGATGAGACACCCCTTGCCCGCCAACCTCCAACTGCTGTCCTACTCTCTTCCACCACTCCTCTTCAAACGAGAACAAGTTAGAAATTCGTTAATTATTAATTGGATACGCAATTACTCCACTAACATAAACTTTGCAGCGCAGTTATAATATACTTAGTTATTTTATACTCTAAACGTATTTGCGACTGCCGCTTTTTCTTTGCAGATCGAGTGGGCAGGACAGAGTTTCTCTTAATTCTCGGATTGCATTGATCGGTTAATTTTGACTCAACATGGATGAAGTATTTTAATGGTGATTATTCGTTTTCGAAATAATAAAGAAAAAACAGCTTATCGCACCATAAATTACCCGACCAGCATCGGTGACTGAGAACATACTGTTGTGCACGTGTGGAAGAAAATTTCCTTCACATGCCTCTTTCCGTAAACAATTAAAGTTTACTAAATCGCGTTACGATAATAAACGATTAACCTTTCACGGCGCGAATGCGCCCTCAGTCGTAATAATGACTTATATCATCATAGTTTGCGAATCAGCTAAATCATTTGAATGAACGTATTTTGCGGTTTTGTGTATATGTGGCAGGGCTTATCCTAAGGGAAAGATGGGAAAGTCTTGCGATATTGTATCGCCGGAAAGTTGTATTCAGGGGCACTTGCAATGCGGTACAGTTACGATATGGTAGAGATGTTTTCGGAGGCCTGTATTCTTCTAGGGTTGTAATCTGGTCGAGATACAGGCGGCTGGTCGATTTGTTAGGGCTATTATTTATGATCTGGTCAACTTATATTACGACCGGTTTTAGGCAAGCGCTTATATTCTGGTAGAGTTTTAATTTCGTAGGGTTACAACTGGTAGAGATGTAAATGTGCCCAATAACGGACCTATTGTGCAAATCGGCTTTTCTACACATTTCCTACACGCCCTCGGTTCCACACAATCCTTTATACAAATTTCTATTGTACATGCGTTTTTTCTCCACAATCCATGTCCTACACCTCGTCATGCACAATTGGATACAAAAGCGAATATTATACAGTTCCTATCTACACAATTCAATAACAGATTCAAGTTTTTCATATTGGGATTCTATCTGAGATTACAGTCCCTGTGCTGCGCTTCTTGGTTCTAACCATCTTGTTTCTACACGTCTCAATTCTTACACGTCTCGATTCTACGCATCTCGATTCAAGGCATCTCGATTCTACGCATCTCGATTGTACACGATTTCAGTACTATGACGAAAGTCGATTCTCTTCGAGAGATGCAGATCGAATGAATTTTCCGGAAACTTGAGTTCGCGAGATCTTTCTAAAAACCCAAGCGCCGAAGAACCGGCTTCTCGGCCTCGTGGTCGGAGAGACAATGACGACGACGCTTTGGGATTTGTTCTTCGAGAGGATTTGCGCGAGAGGCGATACGAGGAGTAACTTTCGTGTCTCGCGTTTCGAGAACTTGTCGAATCGTACATGGAACCGTGCTGGGTTCCTCCCTTGTGTTCTTTATCGATGGCTTGACGCGAAAGCCCAGCCGTTAGATTGACAGGCTGAGGAGGTACATGAGGCTGCTTTGGAGCAGTCCTGCGTATGAACGTCTTCAAAGCGCCGTTCGAACTCGACGCGACGCCCGACTTCAGTCTTAGACGCGCGCATATGTATAAAGCCATGTATAAGATATCGGACGTCTTTTCGGCAAAATGGGGACGACCTCTCCGAAGCGATATAGTGGTTCGTTCACGATCTATATCATTCGTAATTTGGCGACCGCGAGTCTATTCGACGCTTCAACGCCATACGAAACAGCTGGCGAAGGAGAACGAGAGGTTGCGGACGCACGAGCTGTTTTGAGCGTAGCAAATTCCGGCAGACTATTCGATGCTCGACGAAGAGAGCGCTTACACGTTGATGCACGAGCTGACTGTGAGAGCGATCGGCTGTCCTCCGGGACCCTCGACGGAGTAGCGGAGATTCCTCTTCTTCGACGAGAGGCTAAGGTAAAAGTACCAGTGACCGCACACCTAAGGACGAAGTCCCAGTTTCCGTACATGCATGACAAATCGTATTTGCGTCTCTCTTGCACGCATGCTTTGCTCGGCTACAGGGACCTGTTCGGTCACTGGGACGTTTACCTTAATGCATTTCTTTTCGCTTGCCTCTCACGGTAGGCTTAATTCTATCCTAACGGCATACAAATGAGGAAGGATTGCAACGATAAAAATAAAGCGAAGCGTTTTCAAAAGAAGGACGAACAAGCGTCCTTTGTATTTGAAAGGTGCAAAGTACAGTAAGCAAGTATAAATACTGTGCATGCTGTGATGTTAAGGTAGTCCTTGCGAATGGTGTTCGCTTCCCATAAGTTTCAGAGAAATGAGAGAGAATTCCAAACACTTATCGATGGTATTAAAATCTGAAAAAACATCAAGCATATTACAGGTTCTGAAAAAGTTAATTTTGCATAATAATTCCAGATGTTATTAACAAATTGATGAAAAATAGAATTGTTCAACAAATTTCCAAAAAACCTAACTTTTTTAAAAAATAATAATGATTCGTTCATTTTTCTGAATACATATGAATTTTTTCAGATTTTTTAATTCACTTTGAATTTTGTGACTTTCTATACATTTTTTTCATATAAAAAGAAAAAAATTCAAAGCGAATTTAAAAATCTGAAAAAATTCATACGCCTTCTGAGAAATTAAAGAATCATTTTCATAAAAAAAAAGTTAGGTTTCCGGGAGATTTGTCGAACAATTTTATTTTTCATCAATTTGTTAATAACATTTTAGAATGCTTCTTTATCCGTTTTCTCCGAGTTTTTCGTGTTATCCGGACCTAAACCGCGCACTCAAAAAAAAAAAAAAATGTATTTGACGGCCACCGTTTATTTGGTTTAAGTAAAATATTAATTTTATTTAAATAATTATTTATCTTATTTAAGGAACTATTTACTTTATTTAAATAAATATTTACTTAAACCAAATAAACGGTGGCCGTCAAATAATTTTTTTTTCTGGTTGCGGTTTACGTGGAGGGCTCGGTTGAGTTGGGTGCCTGGGTTAACGCGGGCCATGGTTGATCGAAGGTCGGATAAGCGAGGTTCTACTGTATGTACAACTGAAGTTATGTAGAATTGAACAGTGTAGATCGGAACCGTATAGTGTACGTCACTGTGTAGAATCGTGCATTGTCGACGTATAGTACAGAATTTGTGAAGGAAACAGACGTGGCGAAGCGAAATGTGTTTGAACGCTTGTGTAGAATCGACCGTATGTAGAACTGAAATTTGTAAAATAAAAGCGGATTAATTTATCTTTTGCGATAATTAATTTACATATGGTTGAATGTAGATTACAATTTGTTTAAATATCGCAGACTTGCCTCATCGCAAATATTCTACTAGAATAATATCTTATCTATACTATAATATTCTCTATCGACAATGCAAAAGCCAACTGAAGCGAAAATACATTGAATGGATTATTCAAGCGCCAAGGACGTGTTGCTACGCTATGTCGGTTGGAGGGTTAATTGGATTCTAGGTATCAGTTACGCATTTCGTAAATAGAAACTTTGCGAACTTGCCCGAAGTGATATCGGGAAGCACCCCACTTGGGAAACATTCTACCCAACCCTAATAATAACGACTGTAATAATCCCGATACCTACAGTATAATTATCGCAAAGTAAATGATAGTGGCGGACAACATTAGGTCCGTTCTAAAGTTATACAGTAGAGCACTGAGTGTATCCAGTAGATAATATTAGGTAATATTAGAGGACTCGGAGGATGCAGTAAAACAGTTTGAAAGAAATTGTTTGTGAAATTTTGTAAAAAAAAAAAAAAAGTCTTGTTTGAGAAGGGTTGTGAAAGCCCGTCATTAATCCTCACTTCATTGTTGTTCAACCGAGCTTTAACGAAAGCAGCAGTGAAGCAGTCCAGGACAATTGGGAGATTGATACATTGCGTCGAATCAAAGATGGAAACATAAATTTTGTATATCAATAGTCATATAGGACATTTGAATCATCGGCAATAAAAACATCATTTAATTGCCACGATGTTTATAGTCAAAATTACGATACTTAATCTCATAGAAAGGCGTCGCTGGACTAGCGAACCGTGGTTATAAAAAATTGGTGAAGGATGTGGTGAATATATTTGAAGAAACTCGAGAATCACAAGGTGATACTGTCGGGAGACATGTGAAAGATTTTACGGCTCTTCCTGGTATAGATTTTTCGAAAGCACCAATAAAATAAACTTTCGGCGATCGACTCAACACGCTCGAGATCCGCAGATCTCACTTACACGCTACCCGCCTTTCACTTTGCCCACGACCACGGCCACCGCACGGCTAATTAAAAGAGGAGACTTGATGAAATCTCTGAATTGGCCAATAACAGCAACCGAAAATGTCTTTCTGCGTCGCTAGACAAGGGCGGTGAAAAAGCAAAGCACAAGAAAGAAATAGAAAACGCAGGAAAGGAAGACACCAAAAAGTGTGATGAGAACGAAGCGAGAAACTACGAGGCCGATACGTATACCTTGGTTCCCCGCACCTCTTGCCATCTATGTAGTGCACTACACAACGTGTACAGCTGACCTGTACATGTCTTTGCAGGACTCTCGAGTATCGGCTCCGGAACGACGACGGGGACTAGTACGACGACGAACAGTACAACGATAGTCAACGGTATCGAGTCTCACCGCTCCTGAGACTCGCCGGGATAAAGGAAGAAGAGTCAGACACGCGAGACACCCAGTACGAGTGCTTTCCGACTTTCCCTCCATCCTTTCATCCCGCCCGGTAAAGGATTCTGCAAACGCAGTTTCTGCTTGGACGGGTAAAACCACTACGAGGCCAGTGGTGGAGCGTATGTACTCTCCACTGGACTAGACGAGGTGTCACCTCGAATGCCTCTGTGATACTGAAGATGCAAGAAGTGCAACGCACGACGACGGGCCCGTTACCACGGAATGAAATAAGATAACCTTCAACATTTTTATATCGTTGTGTGTGGAGAAAACGTAAACCGAGACTTTTGTAGAGAGAAAAATCTGCAAACGTATTATAGTCTTCGACCCTCATGACAAACTATTTACCGGCAAAGATTCTCATCTTGCAGGGAAGATTAAAGTAATGGAAAAATATTATTTCAGCAAGTCTTATGGAGGATATACAATTCCATGGTCAGGTCGAATTTCACTCTTCTAAATTATTGGAGCCTGCTACATTTTACAAACCCTCTTATTTTGACGCTCCTATAATTTATTAATGCGGGGTACTATCATTTCTATATGCACATATAGGATACAAGGATAGAACGTAATGGTGGCATTGAATGTCGAACGCTTCACTTAAATTAAGGACGAGTTTAATGACACCCAGTATAATTAACCAACTCATTCACTTTCGATCCACGACTTGGCTAAGGTGTAATTATACAACATGCACATAAATACGCTCTCAATGTATGATATGGAACGAAGACGTGCATAATTTAATGACCACTGGTCTCCAGGCTGTATCTCGCGATCGTTACTAATGTTGCAGATGTTTTATGTTGCTGCCAGTGCTTTGCCTCACCAGGGAAAACTTGATGCATCAAAACCAGTACACATATCACGGGTACATACGCGATAATACATGAATCGCATACTCCACGGACCGCTGAGTTCAACGGAACTAGCCGTCTACGATAAGACAGACAGTTCTGTGTTACAGACCAAAGAAAAGTGGAGGAAGTGCTCGGTTGTATAGGAATTCCCGACGCTTAAAATGTTAGACTGCACCCCATCATCTCTGCGTCCTTTACTTGAATTTATTCGGACGTGACAACTGGGATTGTTGAGTTTGAGATGTCATGCGATACTACGCGGCTACAACACTTCTCCGAACTTCTGCTGTTTCACGTCCGGTCAGTTTTGGTTTACACATAACCTGGGGATGCATAAAACGCTGCATGTTCAGGTAGTCCAGTGGCTATTATGTAACTTTGAAGTGGCCGACTAATACATATACGTGGTGGTACATTGCGAAAGTTATAGATCTATCAGCAACACACTGTTGGCAAAACATACAGATTGCGAACAAACGACTGGTTGAACTGCGGCCAGAATATTTAAGACATCAGAGTAATTTTTTGTCACGACATTTTACAGTCACTAACTGGAGCATATATTGGAAAAAATCAAAACTTTGCGAATTATATCACTCTAACCAGCTCTAACGCCAAAAATTATGTTAGTAGTTTATACATTAATCGATACCTTCGACCTGCGAGCGTCAATAAACATGTTCTTTGCTCAACCGATGTTCTATTTTATTACGAAAAAAATGAGAGTTCTTGAAGCGCAATCTATCGAGCTTGTTCTGGATCACTCGCACAATCGAAAATAGTAAAAAGTAATTTATATGGAAACTGGTTGACCAAATTGATTCTAACATGCGTAGAATGTTTATTTACTGAAGTCCGCAAATTGAACATTTCAAGCGTATTTATGAGGTGACTGAAACAAAAATGTACCAAACTAAAGATCTAGTAAGTTTTTTGGCTGCCTCGCCCGCCTTACACATTCTAGTAATTCATGACGGATTTGAATAGATAGACAGATATAATTTATTGAATCCTAAGATAAATTCCTTATGAAATTTATATATTAATTATTTATCACACCGGCAAATTGAGTATATCTTTTGTAACACGTGCATGAAAGCGGTGCCTTTCTGTGCAGTTTTGCGGGCCGAAAGTGGCTAATTTCAAAGCCGTATAGAATGAGCATGCGTCGCGCATGCGCAGTTCGCGATTGATTCACTTTCGGCCCTTCTCGTCCCTTGGGATTTCACTTTCGGCCCTAGGAAGAAAAAGTTATAACTTCACTTTTCACTGTTCATCCCGCAAAACTACCATTCGAAGCACCGCTATTGACGCACTCGTTACAAAAATTATTATGTGGAACAATGGCCGAATTGGCAATTGCGACTCGTGTGATTGCCGCCCTCGCTTCGCTCAGGCACCAAATCTCACACTCGTCGCAATCGCCAACTTTCGGCCCTTGTCGCACAATATACTATCTTGCATACATTCGATTGCGATGGGGCGTTTCCTGCCACGAACACGAATAATGAGCAATTCGTATCCCAACTCGTTTTCACTGACACAACTTTCACCCTTTCTCTTCGTCTATACACCAACTAAATTAAGGCAACTGCTATATTGTATAGCTTGAAGGCTACCGCGCGAAACATTTTGAAAATATGTTTCGCGCCATGTAAACTATCAATAATTGTGTAGTAAATAAAGGGAGTTCAGACGAGCATCTTATAGAGAAGACGATCTCGTAATTTGGTCACGCTCTGAGGTGTTCCATATATCAAACAGCATATTCCTCCCAACACCATTTTCTTGAATCATACTTGTTACGCAATATGTTGTTAATAACCAATATATTTAAAAAATCAAATTTCCGTCGCTCCGTTCGACTGTGTATAAAAAAAAAAAATGATTTAGTGTTTTGCCGTTTAAATTTTCGGGTAATATTTGTATGAAATAGCAATATCCATTGTCAAATAGATTTGTTTAAAATACTATTCCATCCAAAACCCGGATGCGGCTTCAGATGGATATTTTTTCCCGAGACGAAATCTCATTACAAATTCGAGGCTAAGCGGAACTTGCTCACCTTCATTTCTCCAGAAACCAATCATATACTTAGAGATTTTTTAGATACGTCGTGACACACAAATTTATTCCAGAACGACGGTAATTTTAATCGCCAATTGCTAAGGGAAATACCGTTACACAGGATATTTTTGTCCCGTTGTGACCTGGAAGTGTACGACCACTACATTGAATACCACTGATATGAAAAGTAGCGGGAAGTGAATTCGGCTTGTCAAACTACAGAAATAGCCATTGTGTGGTGTACTTGCGGCGACAATAATGCGGCCAATATGATGGACAGCCCGTTGGTAAAGACCATTTCACGAATTGCCATCTTCTGAGCACGTTTCACAGCTTTTTACCGCGTCGCATACTGGGTAACGTGCTATTTAAAAATTCTATTGAGGAACGTACACAATTACAATTATTGTACAGAATTCAGGAATTATGTCGATATTGTTCGTAACTTTATCCAAATAATTTTAAGACGTCTTCACGCCAATAACAAAGGTGATGCGAAAGTACACTGTAAAAATAAATTGTAAATTTAATGTACTGGAACTTGAAATTTGCTACCATTACTTATATTAATTAAACATTAATGTACTTTGCTTGTAAAATAAAAATACCAGATATTAAAATTACAAATCTTTTGCTCGAAATTTACAAAAGTTTTAATGAAAAATACAAATTTTACTGCAAATTGCAACGCACATGCGTTTGAAATTACAGAAACGGTTTATGTAAAAAATCTACCAATACTTGTTCATTAATTTTCAGACTAATTTTTTTTTTACTGTGTAACGAGTGTCGATTACGCCATTAGCAATAAGTTTATAAACGCATTCCGTAATGCAATGCGATTGTGAATCGCCCTCTACAAGTGGGTCAGAGATACGAAGCGTTGGGCCACTTCCGACAGGAACAAACGATCGTCATGCATATTGGAGGTAAATAGAAAGTGCGAGTGTCCGAGTGCCTACAGTGTGCGCACCGACGGCGCGTGCGCCTTTCGCGAGATATGCAACAAGCAGTTAATACAGTATATAATACACAGACGACATCCGCGTAGCCGGAAGGCCGCGATCGAAGTTTACCCGGATCCACTGAATATCTAGCCGGATTAATTACGACATGAGCGTTGAACGAAATAAAGAAAAAATTTTGGTGTCTAGCATTAAGCAGAGGCGATATCCAATACCACACTTGATGTGTGCTTTACTGTGATATATTTGGGAATTGGTCAATCTGCTGCTCGTTTGTAAATAAAGTTGTCACTTTATGGCGAAAGATTTCGCGTGGCAGCATAAACAGAAGTAGATGGCTGCAGAAACCGGTTCCTTCGATTTCTCCACGACTCATCACATTCTTAATCACCGTTGATAATTATACCAATATAAATTAATAGTAACTGAACTTCTTTCGAGACATATGTATGTTAGAGCATTCGTCAGAGGTTTCAATTTAAAAGAGGGGTAAAAGCTAGAAACTGTTGTAATAATTTTATTAAGATAGTACTAGCGGGCAACATGAGCCTGAGCCGATTGAAAGAGGAATTGCGAACACTTCTCGATGAGATAAAAATCTGAAAAAAATCAACCATATGGAAAGTACTGAAAATATAAATTTTACATAATAATAATTCCAAAATGTTATTAACAAATTAACGAAAACAATTTTTTCCTACAAATCACCCGGCAACCTAACTTTTTTTAAAATGAAAACGATTTGTAAATTTTTCTGAATAGGTATGAATTTTTTCGGAATTTCGTGTAATTTTTGAAAACCGCGTTTTTAGTTAATAAAAAAACGTCATTTAAAAAAATTCTCAAAAAATTCATACGTATACAAAAAGTTTAACAAACTGTTTTTATATGTACAAAAAGTTAACTTGCCGGGGGATTTGTTAAACTTTTTTTTTCTTTAATTTGTTAATAACATTTTAGAATTATTATTATTATGCATAATCAATGTTTTCAGCACCTTCCGTATGCTTGATTTTTTCTAGATTTTTACTCACGTGGGCTCAGGTTGTCCGCTAGTACTACCTTAAGACGTAAAATATAGTAAGCGAAGTTCCTACAATGAGCGATGATCTGAACATTATGAAATTTTGCAAAACAGATTTCAAAACCAGTTTGGCACCGTTCCTGTCTCCAGTAGGGGTTTCACAGCGAAACGTGTTCTGTATGAAAAATGAAGGGTAGGAAATTGGCTCCAGAAAAGATTCTTCCATGATATATTGTAGGCGGCCCGTTTTTAGAGCTATAATAACGAGCAGTCGAGAATCTTCTCGCAAAGATGCGACGTTCACACCTCAGTACCAAAAATTGCTGTGACTCGTAATTTAGATGGTTTATATTTTTTAAACAAGAGAAGTTGAATTAATTTCTGTTACAACAGTTTGTTGACTAGGTCCTTAAGACACTCGTCACACCTCAGTATCAAAACGTGCTACAATTCGTAATTTAAATAGTTGACATTTTTTAAATACGACAAGTATTTTGTTTATTGTGTCCGTAGAACACCCGCCACAATAATCAGTTTCGATTTGCCGCCAACTACAATGCGTACCAATTTTTGTTTAATTTCAGAATTTTGGTATCGTGTTACCAAAGCTGCATGCGGATTTATGACGGTGCAAGGAGAGTAAAAGAGTAAGATAGGTAATAATAGAATTACGTGACACGAAAAAAATATTGTCCCGCATATGATAAATTTGATAGTCGTCGCTCATCCCGCAACCGATCTTTTAGTCGAGGTTTGTAGGTTGGCATGTAATGTAACAGAATATGTACAACATGATCTCTCACAGGTTTTAAATAATAAATATTTTATTATTAAAATTTGTAATATACCGTAGAACACAGTGTTTGCCCGAATGGATGGGTGTTTCAGTGTTGTTTTGATGTCTTATTCGGTATTATACAGGCGAAAAGTACAAGACGGTACGAAATAAAAAAGAGAAAATGGCGACAAGAACTGCGAGTTCTGAATCGATGAAACTGGGTGTTGTACGGGTTGTGAACGAGGAAATGCCCATCACATCCGCGACAAACGATCTCGGGTTGAACCGAAAAAAAAATATTATTCTTCTTATTTCATACGAAAAATATGGCCCCGCAAAGAGTATCGATAAGCGAACTGTATCGACACACTGTTCCCCCTTATTCCACAGGAATTAGAACACAGTACCCCGCTACATTGCACACTGTTCCCCGCCGATGCGCCACCGTGGGACATTTATTGCAGTTCATAACAATAATCAATATCCTGGAAATTTCACTATTTTGGAAATAGTGATTGAAATTTATTAACCAAACTTTGATAAATACGGTAACAACAGGGCAACAGTGAACACTCCTCAGCAGTAGCTGGGAATGCCAAATAACCAAAAACTTGCAAACTCTCCCCTACTTTTAAAAATTATACCTTGACTTTACAACCTCAGCAAAAATCCTACAAAAATGATGTTTCTCGTCTGCCAGACTACTGATCTGATTGTCTGCTTGACAGCCCGTTTGTACTTATTCGGTACCGTTTCGGCTATTTACTTGCATGTCAGACTCCTTGCATGTCAGTCCATATGTATGCCTATTTGCCGGGCCGTCTAATTGATTCTCAAATAATCAAATCAGAGTTTCGCATAATTTATTCATAACGAATTTGAGTAAGCGTTGATATCGATAAGCGTTCTATCTTAAAATACTGACGAAGCTTCGCGATTTATAACCGTGAGACTACACTCAGCACGGTGGTGCTGTGCTACTAAATTAATCAGATTAATACTGGATTTATATTTTAATAGGGACAGAAACAACACTGCGTTATACCGGCGTACGGTTAGAGTAGCTGCCATCGGTCAGGTAGCGGCAAATGGGTACCCGATTATTCTTGCATGATCCAAGCACGATGAACAACAGGTATAAAAGGTCCACGCAACGCTTTATTCGGTTAGAATACAAAATACAAAATACAAAATACAAAACACAAACACGTAATTACAATACAATTTTTGCAATAAAAAAGGAAAATGTTATACTTTAAAAATTACAAATTTATCATATACACACATATACAAAAACTTAAAACAAAAAAAAAATTAAAAAGACTTTTAAAAAATCTTACAAAAAGTTTGAAATAATTAATGATAAAATATAATATCGCAGAAGCTCCTCCCTCTTTGCCCATCGATATTTGCAATAATAATAATAATAATAATAATAATAATAATAATAAAAGTCGGGAGACGTCTCCGGCCGTGTCACATAGGGACTTGGCAGATGCACTTGAAAAGCGTGTAAACACGAATCAATACGATAATAAACAATTCCGAGCTTCTCGCGGGCAGTCGGGAGTAATAAAAAGGATTCTTATTTCTCATTGGCTAAATGATATGACACCGCGAACTATGAATATTCCTTATCGGAATATGGTTTATTTACGTGCATTTACATGTTAGCTTACATTTTTTTGTTCACAAACATAGATCATCATACCAAATTTGGCATATCGATTCTTTATCAATATGCCAAATTTGGGTAAGTAATATTTTGTCGTTTCGACAAACACTGGCGCCTTCGAAAGCATGTCAAAGTGGGTCTTCGCAGTGAAACGCATAACTCCCGTTTTGCTCGGAGGGCAGTCGAGAGTTATATAGTCAGATCCACTTTTCACTAAATTTAACACCAGACATTGTACAGTGTAAGTTCATTAGTTTACCAAATTTGAACTCGATACTTCGATCTTCGATGAAATTAGGCTATTCGTAGTAATAAAAAAGAAAAATCAAAATTCCATCAAATCTGACCGCTTGGATAGATCTCGGCCAAATTCAATACCAAAGGTCTTTAATCATAGTGTTATATTTGTATGCAATATAATTATCATGCGCCCGAATCGCGTATACCTCTCAGTTGAGTGATGTTGTGATTACTAATCATAACATTTCGATTTATAACTTACGATTCCAAATTCGGTACTGTACCGGAGTTTGGTGATGCCTTGATTGGTTAAATGCTGAACTGGCGTTTCATAATGGCTGCAGAGTATTCATTAGTGTACCGATCGCATTCCGTGCGTATTGCGTAATACCCCTATTGCAATAATTAGGGTATCTGGGGTCGACAATCGAAATATTCAAACCCGTTGTACACAGGGTACAATGATGAATCGGTACACAATGATAAATTGAAATATTTTAAACAGATGTACGGCGTGATAGTATTCAATTTTTTCGACATTTGCGTGAAAATTCTCGGCACTATTTCCAACATTACCAGCATTCACGCCTCCGAAAACGGCTACCAAATTATAATTAGACTTGAAATAGGGTACACTGAGAAAAAGGATGGTATTTCCTATTGTAACAAATAGTTTCCAGGGGGGACGTCTATATAGATAGTCTGTGATAGTATATACTCAATTGATTAAACTATGATTATAGTTACAAATATAATTTTTGGTCATTGTCGTAACTGTAAAATGTAGACGTCCCCCCTGGGAACTATTTAATATGTAAGTTTTTCTCAGTGTAGGGTTCTCATATAGTAGAGACGTTTCATGAGGCGTATATGCTTGTGTGATTTTCAAGCTACCGGACAAAAATTTTGTACACAAGTTGAATTAGTTGTGGATATTTTGCATGGATTTTGCTTAAAAAAATAATGGGGCAAGATTTCGGATATAAAGATAACATTTTTCTTTTAATCGCCAAAACGTTAGGATGTTAGGGTGGTTGAACATTGAGAAATCTTAACGCGGTTATTTGGACTTACTAACAAAGCTTCCTCGACGAGGAACCCAAATAGTCACAAAAAAATCATCTTTGATAGAAGCTTTGTAGACAAAAAATACATTATATGAGGAAACCATACGGAAATCTCAATTTTTATCGTTATTATAAGGGCCTTCTTTCGGCCCTGACGACTAGCCTATGTACGTGGCTGCACTCTGCACACGTACTGCGAACAATTTTTTTTTTCATTCATTTGTTAATAACATTTTGAAATGATTAATATGCAAAATCAATCTTTTCAGTACCTTCCATATGCTTGATTTTTTTCAGATTTTTATCCCATCGAGAAGTGTTCGCAATCATCTGTCAATTCTCTCAGAACTCACGTGGGCTCAGGCTGTCCGCTAGTACTATCTTAAGGGCGTGGGCACTGCCCTTCGTGGGGACCTTTCTATCAGTATGAAGAGTTGGTGACGATGACGATAGTGTTGAATTGTGAGATGACCCATTATCTTAATTTAACGGCAAATTGAGACGATTTGTTCAAAGATGCTGCAATGTCCGTAGCCAAATAGCTGCCCGATGTAGACTATCTTATCCGTCTAGACCGTAATAAAAATTCTGAGAAATAGTTTTCTTTGTGTCCACGTACGTGTTCCATATTTGTATGTCTGCGCAACTTACCGCCAGTCAATATCGAATTTGCACACGTGGCACATGATTCATGTCACACTTCATGGCACATGGGCATACTTTGAAAAACCTGTATCTAACCGATCTAACCGATATCGAGCTCGCTTCGTGTCGTCGAATGGACAGTCGCTATAATACGTCATGCACAATATTTTTTACCGCACTGGAACTGCGACACTTGGATTCAACACCACTGCCTACCGATTCGTTGACTTAGAAACGAGTAGTCAACATATTGACACTTAAAGAATTAACTATTTATTATGTCGATCATAGGGTTTAAGTCATAGTTAGCTCTAGCTAGTCGATTGTTGGGTACTTTACCCAACCCAGATCCAATGGAAGCTTCGCAGGTTCCGGATATTTTGTGCGCCGATTCGACTTCTTATCATATTTTTAAAGTACATTAATGAAAACTTCAGTATCACAGTTGATTGGTGAGGCTAATTCCTATTAGCTAGAACGTAAAAATACATCGTGTCCAGCAGCCGCAGCATTAGTTCCTCGCTCCACACGTGAATATCGAGTGCTGCAGAGAAAGTTGGGTCGTTGCTTCCATACTATACCAGTCCATTGCATAATATTCAAATATATATAACCGTGCGAACTGTTTTTCACTAGTGCCCGGTAATAAATAAATATTCATTTGCCCCTTCGCCTCGAGAAAAATGTGTTACGATTTTGGTACATAGTGACATACGTTTCATCGCCGCTGACAAATTATTGAGCAAAAACGAAATTATACTAGCATGATGAACGTGTACGCAAGTCAACGCGCCGGTCAAATTTATCCGTCAAAGAGGCCAGGTTTGTCAGCGACAAGCGGCAAAGGCTACAATAAAAAATACAATAAAAAAAAGATATATACATGTTTACTAAATTCGTAGCGAACATCTCGTTTATGATTTATAGCAAGTGAGACGCTCTAGTCAGCAGGTTCGCGGTTGAAATCAATGACAAATAGCATGCAAGACACACTGTTGTCGACACGTGATGAAAAGACCGAACAGTGCTTCGATATAGATTGTAAAAATAGTTTTAAAAAATTAGATAAAGATTTTTAAAACTGTAAAAAAATTGTCTTCAATATTTTTACTATTATTTTATTTGCAATATTAGGCTGGAAATGTACTGAACATCTACCTACATCATCTAAAGCGTAAACTAATATATGACTGTTAACAAGTATTGAAATAATGAAGGAATTGAGATAGTTCAATCGCAAATTGTAGGAATAGTGAAAAATAAAAAATCATAGTTTGCCAATAATTTGTTACGATTATCAACTATATCTACATGATATCTACACAAAATCACGGTATGATGGGACAAAGAGTACCTGCAAAGATTTTTTTATTCATCGCCCCAGACTACTCTTCAATAACGATACCCGAATAAACATTCGGTTGTTGAATACTTTCGACAAACACTTTTTTTTCGATAAATACCGATTACAAAGGCGGAAGTGATGTGGTTCTGTTCAATTTAATCAAAATTCCTGGCATAACTTGAGTCTTCTACCTCCTCCTTCCCAATTCGCAAGTACTCGCCGCCACTCCGCACTTGTGCGGTAGAGGATCCACGAATAAATTTAACAGTCTAACAGTCGGAGGCTTCGTTGCGAGTTCGATAAAGCGTCGAGGTGCGTGGAGTGGATTCTCTGGCAAGCGAGAGGAAAAAGTCGTAAGAGGAGGAGTTATAACGTTCCGCATATAAGAAAAAATAGCGAATAGTAATAACAACGAAAAAATGTTCGCATAGGTTTCTCTACGAGGACGTTCGTTCATCGATTTCGACTTCTTTATAGAGACAGTTATGGGCAAAATTGTAATAAATGAGGAAGCCATGTGCAAATTGCTTTGCACCTTTTTTCGTAACATAAAAAAATGTTTTCACTTCATAAAATTAATTAATTTATTATAGAAAACCGCTAACTGAAATTTGCATAATTCGTCGTTTTGAGGCTTATATATTTATATAAAGTACAATGGATTAATTTATTGACACAACGACCTAATTTTGTTGGCATAACAAATTAATCCGTTGACAGATCTAATAATTTTTATGGGACGACTAATCTATTGTCTGTGTCAGCCGATCTTTTTTTTTCATTGTTCACTGATTAATTTGAGCCAAACGCGTTGTCCGCTCGGATACAATAAGA
The DNA here is from genome assembly GCA_030522665.1 of Ichneumoninae sp. A BG-2022a. Lineage (NCBI taxonomy): Eukaryota > Metazoa > Arthropoda > Insecta > Hymenoptera > Ichneumonidae > Ichneumoninae sp. A BG-2022a. The sequence goes on along the minus strand of JAPYZC010000787.1, from coordinate 1,316 downwards.
GTGTATTCTACTAGATATACGAAAGATCAAAAACCATTTGTTGCCAGTCGTCGGTTTGATCCTTGCATAATATTAATCGACCTCGTGGTCTAGTGAATAGCGTACTAGTGCAGTACTGCTTCGCACCGGGAGACCCGGATTCAATTTCTGTCGAGCATAAAATGTATTTCGTGAGCAGTCGAACGCTAAGATATAGTTATCCTGATGTAATTCGTGCCACACTAAATAAAATCCATTTGACGTAAGAGGATCTTTTTGCAGCAAGTGGAATGTCATTACCCATAAATAGAATCCTCTTGCATCAAATGGATTTTATTTAGCGTGCACGATGTCCTCGTCAACAGTGGAGCTCTGGGCATCGGCCTAGCTGGATGCACTCAGCTTAGGTTTACTGTGATTTTCCTACGACTTATTTAGAATGAGCGAGTTTCTATCTCAATTTGAAGTTAGTATCTCCCCGGGATGAGTTTTTTTTTTTTTTTAGAAATTTGTTAAATCTCGGTAGCTTGTTCAATATGCTATTCAAATATATGGGTGTAATTTAAATGAGATTTATCGTCCCTATGCCGAGTTATGCGAACTTGAAGATGGAACGATTTGTAAATATCTCTCTTACACCGAACACACGCAAAGGATACGTTTTGGATTACACTATTTGAATGAGATTTAAGGATTGCAGAAAATATTAGGGTATTTTAGAACAGCAAAGCAACAATATGCTAATAAAATTTAAGTATTGTTTATCGTTTACTTTTTGAGATATCGGGAGTAAAGAAGGGATGTGTAGGTATTTACAATTAAGCACCACAAGTTTAGAACAACAACACCAAGAATAGAAATAATAATAATAATAAAGATATAAACAATAATTATTATCAATTCATATAAACAGACCAATGGGATCGAAATACACGCAGATTCTAACAAACCTCCAATAGTTTGATTATGGTATGAAGAGAAAACGATACTTAGATCCGAATTTAATCCACCGCCCGTAAATTGGTTGTAGACAAAAAAAATAGAACACACTTGGCTTTCAATACTTTCCTTTAAAGTTCTATCTATTTTTTAATATTATTGGGTATTGTGTGTTACACCGATCCCCTAAGGGTTACGGGCTTCTTCACTTTCTTCCTCCTCCGTCCTTATCCACGGTCGCCGGTTCGATTCTTGGGCCCGGAGCTTCGTCGCGCCCCGTCAGATGTCAGTAGTCCCGGACGTCCTATCTCCGGAGCTATGTCCCCGTCCGTTTTCCTTTCACCTACGGGCCTTCAGTCTCGGGAATCGAACCCGCGACACCTTTTCCCAGTCTTTCG